>JAJVSH010000189.1:36734-48311 GCA_021460005.1 Tetramorium alpestre | reverse complement strand
TCGGAGGCCGGAGGAATATAAGCAGCAGCAGCTATTATTTGTTTATGNTTGATTCGAATGTCAACAAAGAGTTGCTCAATATTTGTCGCCGTTACATTCAACACACGACTGAAAAAACAACTTCTGACGGCAATCAATATGCCACCACCGCGTGAATTGGAACTATTTGCAGGATTTCTATCACACCGAAAAATATTAAAACCTTCAAAGCCCAGTTCAGAGTCTGAAATAGTATCGTTTAACCATGTTTCAACCAATATAATAATGTCAAATTTTTCCGAGAGACAGGCTAAGGCACATCGCAATTTAACCAATTTCGTTCTTAAACCACGCACATTCTGGTAGTATACTAAAGGGGATCGAGTCAGTTTTTTTGCTTAATATTCTGATTAGAGTCAACAATCCTTGGCACACCTTTTCTATATCTAATAGTTTTATTTGTGATGCCTGCTTTTCTTAACGCTTTCACTTGAGTCTGCAGATTTTTTAGATGGATTCTTTGTTTATGCGTTAAATCTTGAGCGATCCTGACAGGACCAGAGTAGTGTGATTTATTTCGTAGAATCTCGTGGACGTCCTGTGTAGACGGTAATGAGACGCGCAACGGTCTCACGTGGCCTTGCTTCCTTGTTCCGAGTCTGAATACTTTTAAATTGTTTAACTTATCCGGTTGGATGATACAGATAATGTCCTTAGTAAGGTCAATGTCCGTAGGACCACCACTCACTGATTCTTCGAGATTAAAAAGGATTATGTTAGTTGACCTATTTTCACGATCATTTAACTCCTCCAGGATATCCTCTTCAAGCAATTGCGGGGATGTCACTTTTTGATCACATAACATATGATCAATATTATCAATTCTCTCTGTTAAATTTCGGATATCCTCATTGATTTTATTAATTTCTGCTTGAAATAATCACGCAACTCTTTCCGAAAATTAGCAAAGTCTTCCTGAATAATCCCTCTCAAAGAGTTGGTAATAGTTGGATCCAACGAATCCTGCGCCAAACTAGATTTTCTGCAGTCCGTGAACTGTCCATCCTGTAATGGGTGACCAGTCCGGTGCACGCAAGCCGGATGGGACGCAATGTCACAGGATTTGCAAGTGATAGGCTTGACCACCACCGTACCACAGCCTTTGCAAGTTTTTCTACCATCCATGTTAGAAAAACAAGGAATAACTTCGAAGACAAANCTCGAAAAAGATAAACAGAGTAACTGCTCGGAGCAAAGTGAAAACACGTGCGTCCGCNACGAGAACCGAACAGAAACTGATCGCTCTCGCTGACAGTCTCACCGGTCAGAGAACTGTAGAACGCCTCTCGCGGCGGTAATTCGGTTTCCCGAAACTTATCGATACCACTGACGTACTCGTACGGAAATGGCCCTTGCGCGTCAAGAGTTCGAAATCATCCGCGCTGATCCCCGCAAACTGCGAACGCGTGATCGTCGCTTGCTCTCGTCGAGATAGAACACCAATTTCTCGAGACTCGTATCGAGAAATCTATACGAATCCACGAATCGAAGCTTCACGCAATTCTTCCAGTTGACTCTCGCCGTATCCTTGATATTCTTCGTGAACGATATGTACCTTTCCTTCGTGATCGGCAACAACTCGACCGTACCCTTGAAAGCGTTGGCGATAGCCTCGATCACGAAGTGCGCGTCGTAGCCCGACAGATTGTGAAAAAATATGGGAACGACGTACGATTTTCTATATTTTAAATTGCAACGCGAATGCGCGGAACCTCTGTAACGCCCCGCTAAGTGACAATGGTCACGAAAGCGCAATTGCTCCGATTCGAATGGTCCCAGACAGATGTGACAGTACGTCGCGGTTGAAAAAGAAAATTTCTCGTCGGGCGTGAGTTCGGACATAGGTACGTTCCCTGAGAGTAATCCGCTCACGCGTTGTGCGAGCTCGTAGAGTTCGCGGGCGAACCACGAGACGCAATCCTCGCCGCGATGAGATCTGTAGAAGGACGCGGCCGCATCGTAGGCGTAACTCACGTAGTATCCGACGCTGAAAGCTCTGTGATATTGATAAGCGCGATTCGTCGGATCGTCCGTTTTCTTCTCCAGTACGCATTCCAGGTCCTCGTACACCACGAAGGGCATCTGTTCCTTCCTGTCGAAATTGTCGAAGAACAACCACCTCTCCTCGTGCTTCGAAAGAACGATGGCGCATTCATCCTCGCGCACACGGCTGCGTGAGCGGACAGTCTCTCTCGCGAGGAAAAGTAGTGCAGACATCTATGAAAAAAGTCGCGTATTACTATTTTTATCAATTTACAGGTATCTCTCTCGCGCACCTACCGATCGCATATATGCTTCGCGCTGGTGTGTCCACTCATTTGAGGCGACAACAATCGCGACATATTCTTTATCCACACGAAATGTCCCTCACCGGCGGTATCGTTTGAAGGTACTTTGAAGGTACAAAAGATTAACGTGACGATCCTTCTTATCGTCGGTGAGTCGCAGAGGGAGAATTTCCGTTTTTTCTTCTTTTCTTATCCTTTTTATCTCGAAGGGTAAAAACGTTGATGGAAATATCATTGAGACGTTCGAACTTCCGAATTTGCTTCAGAGATATGGGAAACTCGATCGCGTCGAGATTCAGCACGCTCGAGGATACGCGCTGCATCTGTTTGCGTTTCTTTCGCTCGGATACAGAGCGGCGACGACGGACCACGCGAAACACGCGTTATCCGTTGACCGCATGTTGACGGCTGCTCTCTTCTTAGAGCATATAGACATGGAGGAGGAATGGCATATGTTTTCCATGATCCGAAAGTGNGGCCAAGATCTGTGCGAGAGAGAAAGGTATAGAATCCTATTTCTCCTCTACGCGCATGCGTTTTATACTAACGCGCATCTAAACTGCGCATCTACATAATCTAAGATTTTACTCATAAAGCCAAGTGCGCGACTAATCTAATCGAAAAAAAAACATTAGGCATAAGTTTACCAAATTAATTTATTTTGTACATGAATAAAAATTTTAATAAAATCCACTTTTCATCTCGCTTATAATCTTAAAATTTGCTCGAAGTTTATAACCTGTATTGTCTAAGTCACATTTTGTCTGTCAATTTCAACGCATGCGCATAGAAGATAAATAGGCCTCTATACCTTTCTCTCTCGCACAGATCTTGGCCACACTTTGCAGGCAGCATTCCTTCTCCATGTCTATATGCTCTAAGGCCCTCTTCAATTTTATGTCTAGCGGCATTTCCACCCAACACCTCGCGTGCATGAGATTACACTTGTTCCATATTAGATTCAATATACGGGACAACGCCCACCCACTGTCGCGTTCCTGAAATTCCTCCAAACTCGACAAGATAGCGTCGATCACGTGTACGTCGTACCACTCGCGCAGATCGGACAAACCGAGAAGCTGACGGTTTCTCGTCGCGATGCTTTTAACGGCGATTTTAGGCCCCGAAACGAACTCTCCGTTGAAGATCGTGTTGACCTTCAGGCACGCGTATCTCTCGAGATTCTCGCACACTCGACCGAGTACCTCGTCCCTCACGTCCTCGAGGAAACATCAAGGTTCCTCGTAGACCAGATTGATTATCATACCGGTCGATATGCGGCGATCGAAAGCCGTCTCTATCTCCATGAAGAGAACCCTCGTCGGGCGCCGCCGCCGGTGTGCGTGAAACGATCGCGCAGAACGTTTCTCGCTCCCCATAGAGATATCTAAGCGACCAGAGAGTGCACCGTTCCGGTGCACGTTTTCACGCGTCTGCTTCGACAATTTTCGCGCAGAGTCTCGAGACACTCGTCGCACCGCCGCTCCCACGCGCGATACGCGACCGTGTCGATCGTCCTCGCGAGTTCGACGAGATCATTGGACTCCACTCTCTCCGTCATTTTCTTCATGAAAATTAAACATTTTCCTTCGTAGACAACCACATCGTTTCCCCTGTATTGTCCACGGGCACCTCGAACTTTACTCTATCACTGATGCTCTCGAATCTGCGTCTACGAAGGGCCCGTGACAATATAAAAATCGTCCCCTTTCGATTCATGCTTGTACCTTCGCCAGATCTCGCGCGTGTAACTCGCCGCGACGGGACCGAGAGCGATCGTCGTCTCTATCCACAGTTTCTCTCGCGGATTTCAAAGTCCGATCTCTCTCCGCGCGTGATACGTCGCGAGGCTCCAACGCGGGTCCTCCCTCAGAACATTGACGTCGGGCCAGAGGGATCTCACCAATTCGATCCTCTCCTCCGTCGGTAGCAAGTCGCCGCAGAGAGGACAGGAGGATTCGATACTCGTCAAAAAGCAGCGGACATTCGCGGCGGTGAAAATCGATGATTTCGTTTTTGTTCAACTGTGAACCAATGACTAACTCATTATTTTTTTAATTAATATTCAATTAGTCTATTTGCTCACCGTACGAAAGTACGCCGCGTCGTATATCACCTCCACGGGTAAGCCCCGGCTTGATTCGGAACTGTCCGTCGATGGCAGCGATTCGCCGCAGAGAAGATCGACGGATTCGACTCGCTCTGACAACGACGATAAATCGCTACGATTTAACTCCGCACTGTTAAAGTCCATAACAATTTTTTGAAACCTCCTCGATATTCATCGATCGCGGTACGTGGTGAGTCTCTGGCGAATCTTTTTTCGTCAGCTGTAAGACGATAGAAATTGTAGGAATATTTTTAGAACACGATTATATTTTTTAGATTTCTTCCCGCAAAATCTATCGCTTACTCGATGATAGAAATATCGCAAGAATCCTACGACGTTCTCGAAACAACTATCTTCCTTCGACTGTAAGCGATAGAAGCAATTAAAGTAGGAATAGTAGGCGGGTTTCGATCCGGGTCCTCCGAGGGGGGAGCGGGGCGGGGGACTACTCCGCGGGCGAGAGGGGTATGACGTCACGGGGGCCGCGGTGCGCTCCATGCGGAGTCCGCGGTAAGAGGATCAAGCACGTGTCAAAAAAATGCAAACTTTGCAAAACAATGTCCATCAATGTACGGCTGCGGTCAATGACACCAAGGAGGATCCGCGCTATGAGAGGGGAGGGGATCTGATAATCGCGGGGAGAGGACTTTTCTCTCTCGCTCGTCTCCATCTTCGCTCGCGCTCTCTCGCACCTACGCATCTCCATCTTCGCTCACGTTCTTTCTCGCTCCCACGCGTCACCATCTTCGCTCGCGTTCTTTCTCGCTCCCACGCGTCACCATCTTCGTTCGCGTTCTCTCTCGCTCTCACGCGTCACTATCTGCGCTTGCATTCCCCCTCCCCCGCCCCGTTCGCGCGTCTTCATCTTCGCTCGCATTCTCCTCCGATAAAATGAAAAAATTTAACAATTGGACAATTGACAATATATTTATGTTAAGCTTTTACATACTTGATTCTTAATACCTTTCTACATTCAAAAATAACTTTTCCAATATACAGTCTATATGTGAGCAAGAGCAGGAAAGGGGGTGAAGGAAAGGAGAGGAAGGATACACAAAAAATCTATTTCAAATGTACAATAAAAAGAATTTATATATTTTATATTTTTTTTGGCTTGGATATTAAAACATTACATAGTAATCAACACAACTCAAACAAATGAGTAATTACTGAAAATATACAGTCACTGTAAAAAATCGTATTTAATAACTTTTTATGAAATAATATCTAATGTAATAATTATACATATATTACGCATAGGTTATTTGTAACATTTCATCACATGTTTACTACACGTTGTATTAGTTGCGAAAACTGTGACAATATTTTTTTAAAATTTTAAATATAATAATATTTAAAGACTTAATAGTTCGCGGGGGGGGGGGGAGCCGGTGCCTCATCCTTGTCGCTGTAATAAAAAAAACATTATATATTCTTTTATTTGCTGTTTTAAGGTTTAAACTTGTAACAAATTATACTTATGGTATTATTATTATCCCATTCATATCCGTATCTGAATCTATAGAATACTTGTTCATTAAGAATGAAATACAAGGTCGGCACTCGGCTAGCGATCCCACCGTTACCAATACCTCCCCACAATCGATATTACATTTTGTGATGTCATTTAATGCCCATGCCGTAAAAGTTGTTACAGAGTGCCATCCGTTGCACCGGCGGAAATGTTGTCTGGAGACGAGGCTTCTGCAGTTAAAGCAACGCACGCATAGTTTTATTTTTTGAGCGCCTGGACACATATAAATAATGTGATCAGTCTTCAGGCAAAATGTTCCTAACAGTCTATGATATACATCAGGGTAATCGACCGGCAGAACGCCGTCGAATAATTCCTCAGCCGATTCCATCTAAAAAAAAAACCATAGTTTAGTAGTCTTGGTATAAGATAAAGTACTAAATATAAAAAGATTAAGAATTACTTACTCTTAATTGTTGACACGTTGTATGCACAGCGAGGGCTCATAAAATTTTACACGACAGATCTGCGACAGCTTCTTATATAGTACAATGTACGTGACTCTATAGCGATCTCGAAAAAAGGTACCGCGAAAAACTTCGCGAATTCAAAGAATGACACTAATCATTTTTTTATCTTAGATCTCCACGTGTTACCATCTTCGTTCACTCACCTTTGCATTTCATATTCACGCTTTATTAATTTAAAATTAATTTTTGAAGGAGAGGATTGAGATATGAAAAGAAGACAGATTAAAAATATTTTTAAACAAATATATTTTTTTCGTAATATGTACATTATGTTAAAGCATCATATAAAATATTATTCATAGCAAAAGCTAATAATTCACAATCAATAAGCAAAGTTTTATCTAAAACTTTATTCAAGATTTTAGTTGCATCACACTTATCGGTAATACAATTGGTTTTTATAGTATTTACGACCTTCTTATATTTTCTTTATATATTTTCACTGACACTATATGTATTCTGACAGCCAGAAATATACGTGCTCTACACAAGTCGATTTCGAATAGAAACATTAGAGTTTGAGGTTTCATGTACATGCAGGAATTGTGTAATGTTAATTTTACAATGTTTGTATCATACATCTTAATACATTCAATCACTAACTCGCGAATCGATAGCGATGAGGCGCTATTTGACTGTAGAAATCGTTCTACAGCTTCTCATCTTTCGACGAACGCTGTCCACGTTGCATGAGACAATATTATTTGATTTCCTCGATTATCACCAAGAATGATTTCCACGTGAGACACCATTTTCACGCTGATTGCAATATCCAAATATTTATAGGCTGTCGCAGTCAACGCAAATCTCCGTCCCAGGATACGAAGTGTGTGACGAGGTTTCTCAAAACTAGAAAAAATACAAATAACTGTAGAAAAAATATAATTAAGTATAAAGTATATAAAAGATTTATTAATTAATGCAGGCCTGTCCAAAGTCAGCTCGCGAGCCAAAAGCTCTTCCACCTCTCCGCCGTCTCGCTAGAGCGAGACGGATAGAAAATAAAGGAAGACAGATGCTCGAGTCCAGGCCTGTCTATAGTGAACTAAATCATAGGGGGTTCTCATTGAGTAGACCTCTTACTTCTGCCTGCAATTGTCGTATAGCTTTATTTCGTCTATCAAATTTCGATGAATATATTAATATTATTACAGATTATTTGAATCAACAATGCGTGATATATCAAGAGACATATTTATTGTCTTAATTCGCAACTGCGCAAGTAAGTTATGATCTAATAAAAATATAATACAAAAAATAATTACAATATAATACAAAAATATAATACAAAATATAATTCAACAAACAAAATATAATTCATGTAGTGTGTTATTAGATCATAATTTACTTGCGCAGTTGCGAATTAATAGAACAAATATGTCTCTTGATATATCACGCATTATTGATTCAAATAATCTGTAATAATATTAATATATTCATCGAAATTTGATAGACGAAATAAAGCTATACAACAATTGCAGGCAGAAGTAAGAGGTCTACTCAATGAGAACCCCCTATGATTTAGTTCACTATAGACAGACCTGGATTCGAGCGTCTGTCTTCCTTTATTTTTATCCGTCTCGCTCTAGCGAGACGGCGGAGAGGTGGAAGAGCTTTCGGCTCGCGAGCTGACTTTGGACAGGCCTGAATTAATACTTACTCATTATACTGTTTCTTGCATGTTTCATTTTGGACAATGTAGTAATTCATCTTGCTAGTGCTTATAATTGATACATTTTATATCGGATCTCCTTGCTAAATGTGGATATCCCCTCCTTTTTTATATTTCACTCAGATATTTTTTCTGTGATGAAATCATCAAACACGTGTAAAAATGCAAATTTTGCAAAAGCGCCGATGTATGGCTGCTGTCGTTACCGTTTCTCAAGGACAATCGTCAAGCATGTCAAAAATGTAATCTTAGAACTGCCGCAATGAGCTCACGAAACACGTGTGTTAATGCAACAATTACGAAAAATTCTGTACATGTAAAAACGATGCAACATTAGAATGCTATAAAAAAATGCAAATCTTATAAGTTTGAATAGCATTGATGTACAGCTGCGGTGACAAAGTTATTATGTATAAGTCAATAATACCATTTCTCAAGGACAATCGAGATAAAATCGTCGAACGTGTAAAAAAATGCAATCTTAGAACAGTTGCGATAAAGAGTTGGAATTGCGAAATGATTATAAAGGTGTCTGGTTTAGTTATTGTAACTTTATGGAGTGTCATTATATGAACAAAAGAATCAACACGCGAAACTGCGAACTTTTTCGTACGTCAGATTTACACGAGTGGTACGAGCAACGCGTCATCAAACCAACCCTTGCGTCTCTTGAAGAGTTTCAGAAACGCGACAATGAGTGGGCGTTGTCGCGTATATTTAATCTGACAATTAATGTGAATAAGTACAATCCGCTGCACGCGGGATGTTACGTCAAGTTACCGTAAGAGATAAAATTTAAGGGAGCGGTAATTAATATGCAATCAACGGACAATGCGTGTTTCGCGTGATCGGTGGTGGCCGCTCTGCATCCGGCTGAAAGAAACACGCGAAACGAGAATCGTTGTATCCGCACTATACAACAGTACTGAATGTGCAAGACATTGAATTTCCTATGACATTGAATCAAGTTAAAAAGTTTGAACATTTAAACGATATCTCAATCAATGTATATTACCGTTACGACTTACCGACCGGAAGAGAGAGAAGCATGTCAACTTGTTGTATTTGTAAGGTGATAACGACATAAGACATTTCATGTGGATTAAAAACTTGTCCCGCCTCGTGAGCTCGCAATTGAGCAAGAAAAAAGAACAAGAAATACTTTTGCGATCGGTATGTATAATTTTAATTATATAATTTTTTAATTACATAATAATAATTTATAGCTTATGAATAACATAAAAAAAATTTTTTCCAGATACTTGCATTACTTTAGTTCGAGTCAAATTTCGTCAAATTTCAGTTCGAATAAATTGTTAAATGCCAGTCTCGACAAACTGGCATCTTTTCTCATTAAAGATAAACTTCAAATCTTGCGACAGGAATTTCGTAAAAAAATTTCGATTTACTGACGCGAAAGGGTGTTTTTCCATACGAGAACATTGAATGTGTCAACTATTGCCATACGCCGAATTTCGATGGGTCAATGACGCCGCAAATTTTGACTTTAGCGCGATCGTCTCGGAGGCTACATTCTCGAGGTCGATCGCGAGTACTCGCAAAATATACATGACAAGCACACTGACCTACCGTTCTGTAGGTCTTCCGACGCGCGATAAACCGCCAAGGCAAGCGGCAGGCTAAGCCTTGAACTCATTGCGATAAGATTCAGTCAACGCCCGTGCCTATGAGAGTTCGAGCTCACGGGGGTCCCCCTATTCCTACGGTTGGGGGGGGACGGGAATGCCGCCGACCCCCCGCGCCCATCGCTTACGGCATTCCCCCACGTTTCCCCCGATCGCACCGTAAATGCGCCCCAGCGTCGAAACCTCCTTATTATACCTACTAGCCACTATTACCTAAAAATTTTGTGTGCGAAAAACATTTTCACGCGAAAGACATTATTCTTATAATTTGATCCTCATAAGTTGATAACCCTGGATAACACTAAGTGCATGAAATTTCGAAATTCGAACGGCCGCCATTTTTAATGGGGGGAGGGGTCGTAGCGACTTAAAATTTTAAGGGTGTGTTTGTTATGAAAAGACTTTTTCTTTTTTTCAAATGAGCCCCCACTCGACCCTTAGTCTAATTAAAAATTTTCAACCCCCTTTTACCCCCGCGTACCAGGGGATGAGGAATGATCGGTATCCATGTCATAGGGTAGCTTTTTTGAAAAATCAAAATACTGTTTTTACAATTTACTGTTTTTTGATATTTTCATTTTTACAAAAAATATTTAAGGGTTTCCACACTTTTGACAAACCCTGTATAATAATAAATGTATAATAATATAATAATATCCCAGATAGGAAACTTTTGCAATAAATGCACAATTATTACATCTTTCCATTCACCGCATTTCGCAATAATTGTTTTAAGATGATTCTGCAAAATGCTTATTTTTTGCTGAAATAGAATTTTACAATTATAAGTTCTAAATATTGACAAAATAATGACACAAAGTTATATAAAAATAAATTATTATGTAAAAAAATAAAAAGTAAAAAGAATTTTTTATTATTATTTTAATAATAATTGTACAATTTTATGCTGTAACGATTTTTGCAATAATTACAAAATTAATTTCTGAAATGTATTCACAAGAGGAGGTCGCAGCTGACTACCCACCGATTTGGATCTGCTTTCACGTGGTGAATCTATATGGTAAATACATACGTCATGTAAAAGCGTCTTGTCCAATGCGCCTTAGAAATAGTCTTTATATTTGAAATTTCGGCGATTTGGCCACGATCGATAGTGTAGTTTATGAGACCGAAAGTTAGTTCGCATTATCGATTGCATTATCGATCAGTGCCATGTAGCGTAGTGAGCTGGCGCAAGGACTAGTAATAGCGAGGACGTCGGATCGAGACCACTAGTGTCAAACTTTTTTTTTAAATATATATGTGTAATGTTTTATTTACGATTTTCGGATATATTTAGGTACGCATATATATTCTTTAATATATTTATTTACATGAAATAATAGGAATTATAAAGTCAGTTATAAAGTAATAGAAATACTTACAAATAAAATATTTTTACGGACAAAGATCAGATGAAATAAAATAAATACATGTTTCATAAAGCCGGTTTATTCTAACGGGCAGTACAAGCATATATTACCTTTGAAATATATTAACTTCATTTATAATTGTTAATTAGCATAAAAATTTAATGTAATAATTAGCGTATATTAATTAACATTTTATTTTTTATAGTTCATATTGACTTATAATATTTATTGTATATATCCGGATAACATTTTATACTTATGTTTTTCAAAATTTTCTACTAGCGTTAGAATAACCGTCTTTACGAAACATGTATCTATTTTATTTGATCTTCTTTCATCTGATCTTTGTCCGTAAAAATATTTTATTTGTAAGTATTTCTATTGCTTTATAACTGACTTTATAATTCCTATTATTTTATGTAAATAAATATATTAAAGAATATGT
>JAJVSH010000189.1:12102-22476 GCA_021460005.1 Tetramorium alpestre | reverse complement strand
GAATCCATAGTGACCATTACAATCTGAATCAAAGTTTGCACCGCAAAGGATATATCACTTCTAGCGCCTGTCCCTGTGGCGATCCTTATCAGGACATCAATCATATAATTTTTCACTGCGATCTTACCAGAACTTATGCCTCTCCTCTTATTCAATATCTAAAACACAGATACCCTACGCTACCCATTGACATCTTCCCCATTCTACTAAATCCCTCTCCCAAATTATGCCGTCTTCTTGTAGCGTTTTTCAAATCGATAAAAACTCCTATTTAATCTCCTTCTATTCCTCTATGTATCTTTATTCTTTCATCTATATTCCCTTCCCCCCACTTAATCAAACAATCATCTATGTGTGCATACTTAAATTTACCGGGCTAGATCATATCCTTCGCCCTCTACGAGAATCTCACATATCACTCCAACTCAACGAATGATACTTGGACCTACAGTAATTTTGGAGTTTCCACTCTCATGCATTAGAAGTCTTGGCCGTATCGAACCCGATGTTGGGGATCGAGAGCCATTAACCAAAGAAGAAGAAGAAGAAGCGAACTAGCTGGGACTAGCAGTGAATGTGTTCAGATATAACCTGTTTCGATACAAAGAATTTTAATATTAGAACGCTTGGCCGTATCGAACCCGAGGAGGGGATCGGGAGATTTATCATTAATCAAAGAAGAAGAAGAAGATTGAAAAGAGTGCACAGGAAGTGTATACAAATACAAAAACATACACATTTTGGAATCCACTATTTTGTAGGTTTGTATTTGAAATATTATCTCTCTTTTACTGAGAGGAAATCATTACTTGAATTTTAATTTTAAGTTAAAAAAGTCAAAGTGAGGTTATGGAATAACAATATTTGTCGCGATAAAATGAGTGATCACAATCAATATTGCAGCATGTACTATGAAAATAATGAACTCCTAGAGAGTGAGGAGTATAAAGACGTCAAAGGAAGTGATGACTACTCATTGATGCGGTGAGAGCATATCCGCACCTTTATAATCATCAAGACCGAAATTTTAAAAATCACATAATGAAAGAGAATTCGTGGAAGGAGATAGGTTTAGCAATAAATATGCCAGGTAAATAAATATTTTATTATTAACAATTATATAAGACTATTTATTCTACATATTTTATTATTAATTTATAATAAAACATTTTTATAGTTTCGGAATGTCAAACTCGATAAGGCTACGTGAAAAATTTGGCAAAGAGAAACGTCAAAGAGAGTTTGATTCAAAGAGTGGAAGTGGAGCTACTCGGCGAAGTGGTTTTACATATTATGAAAATATGTCATTTCTTAATGATCACATTAAAAGAAGGAAGTAAGTTTATGGATCAATAAATTAATATTTTATATTTTGCTATGCAAAGCATATCATATTTTATTATGTAATGCTGTACGACTTTTTCAGATCCCATACAAACGTTTCAACTTTGAAACGTTTGAAGACAACAAAGGTTACAACAAATAGGCTTGATACATAATCTCATCAGCAATTTCTACATCTACAATTGAAAAAGGCAGAGAAGAATTGAATCTTTCAACAGAGAGTGCTGCCAATGAAACTACAGAGTTGTTGAGTTCCAAAAACTTACAATTCTCAAACGTTGAAAATAACACACCGATCCAACCATGTGCAAACTTTTTAACACAATTTAAAAAAAAATTCTTGCCAGACACTAGCTCTGCATCAACAATGACATCACTCGAAGGTGATAACTCAAATAATTTGCCTAAGCATATTTCAAATGCACATGATAGTCTCGATGACTCTGACGAATCAACAACAAAAAACTCGAAGTTTTCAACGCGAGACTCAACATCTTCTCCATTGTCATCAAAAAATTTTCAAACGTCATTCTCTCAAAAACCATCATTTAAAAATAAAACCTCCGAATTAGAGAGTTCTTTAATTTCACTTTGTCAAACTATGCATCAACGTATGCAGGATAATCGTCATTTTGAAATAAATAATAACCCGGACGAAACTTTTGCAAGATTAATCATTAATCAGTTAAGAATATTGTCAATAAATGAGAAACAAAAACGTCAGCAAGCAATTATGCAAATTTTGTATGCACCCTACGATTCTTAAATAGACAAAAATTCTTGTACCAAAATTATACCAAAGTTATTAAAAATTTTAAAGGTAGTATTATAGCATGGAAGAGAGGAAGGCATGTTTGAACACTAATTGTAAGTACATTTGAACACCCTCAAAATTTTGATATATATTTTACTTAAATAATTTTAGTTTAAAATTATTTAAAGATTGACATCAATGGACACATTTAGCAGACAAAACTGCTCAGTGAGCACTTTGTGATTCTTTAACACGATTGATTTCTTACTTTTGGTTTTTCATTGGATCTAAGTGTAAAAACCAATCGTATTAAAGAATCACAAAGCGCTCACTAAGCAGCTTTTTCTGCTAAATATACCCATTAGTTTCATTTAGTGACAAATTTCTAAATTAATGTTTTATTTTATTTTATTATAGAATATACAAAGACAAAATTTTAGGTGGTTAAATTTACTTTGGTTAAAGTATCCTCCTATGTTCATTTTGTGTTGTACGTTTGTACTTTAAATTTTATTTAATATGTACGTATGTTGTACTTTATATATTTTATTCCTACGTTTTTAGTTTCCAGATATTAATGTAATTTTATAGCCGTACTAAGGATATTTTAGATTCGTTTCTGTTTTTTTTAAACATAATATATAAATATATTTTAAATATACAATACATATACAAATTATTTAAACATTACATTGTAGATTATTGATATTGTATATTTTGTATTATATTAAATAAAGCAAATATTTTCTCACGACATGTTTATTGAAATGTACATATCTTGGGATTCGTAAAAGCTTTTACATTAATCCATGTTTATACATATCGTGAAATAATGTATTTATATAAGTATTCTATTGTTCCGATAAATATGTATATTCCAAATAAGTAAATTACTTTTACAATAAACAGTGATTCGCTACACGATATTTCTCATCTTCGACATTAGCAAATACATTTTGCGATCATTCCATGTAATTTTAAAAATGAACTTCAGTCAACATTCTAGCCACGCTACGTTTCGTGAATGTTCGCTTTTATCTTCGACTTAAATCTCAGTTTAATTGTACATTGACCTAAGAGATCTGATTCATTTGTACGATTTCAAGGAAACTTGACACTTGCCGGATGCATTTATTCCTCACAGCAGCCGAATGCCGTCGTATCTCTATTTATCCAAATGCTTTCCTACACCTCGGATTTTGTTCGGAAGGAGTTATTCGTTGCTCATTTGACGGTACAATAAAAACATATCACTCAGTCAACAGCCACTCATCGTGCCGATCTAAGTTATTGATAAACAATATTTTTTAAATTATATATTATACAATATCTATTAATAAATAATAAATATCTATTAAGTAACAAATAAAATTTTACCCATGGAGATCGAGTCAAAATAATATTCTCAGCAAAATATTTCTTAATAGCTCATAATGGTCATCATTTCTTTTACGTTAGGACCTGACCTACGATAGCATACGATATACATGTTAATTATGAGCAATAAATCTCATATCGTCAGATACCTTGCATTCCGGCTAAAAAATAAAAAATTAATAATCATGTAACATATATAATTTATTACTTAATAAATATAATAAGTAACGTATATCACCTGAATATCATACATGTAACGCATACTGTATAATGTTACGTGTATATTATTTGTATATTATTAAATTAAATCTTCAGTGTTCTCGTTATTAAAACCTCTACGAACGTATATTGCCACAAAACTTCACCTTGAAGAGTCAAAAGAAAATTTGCTAATAAATTTCTTTGATTGTATGCTTCTCTTGTTGCACGATGGGTAATTGATGGAACAAGGTCTTGAAAGTTTTCATTGTCTTCATTTCGCCATTCACCAAGAACAATATTACACCATTTTGTGATTCAGAATCCACAAAATTAAGTGGAAAATATAAACGATTTTGTACAGGCAATTCATCATTTTCCGTTTTTAAATAATTATGAAGACAAATACATGCCATGATAAACTTGCCAACAGTAGCAGAGTTCATACAAATGGGTTTCCTGAATATTCTCCATCTTGAAGCAAGGATGCCAAATGTATTTTTAATCGTTCTCCGGGCTCGAGATAATCGATAATTAAAAATTTTTTGAATTTCATTAAAATTTGCACCAGCATATGGTTTCATCATGCTAGTTGTTAATTGAAACGCATCATCTCCGACGAAAAAGCAAGGTGTTTGTCTTCCAGGTAACTTTGCAAATCCTTGCGGTAGGTCAAGTTCCTGATTTTGCAAAGCTTGGTAAAATTCTGATCGAGAAAACACTCCTGCGTCATTATTGCTACCATAGGCACCGATGTCGACCAGAGTGAATCTATATTTGTGATCGCAAGCTGCCATCAGTATAATACTGAAAGTTTTTTTATAATTATAGAATAAACTCCCGGAGTTTGACGGAGCTTGTATCTGAATATGTTTGCCATCTATGGCTCCTACACAATTTGGAAAGTTCCAATTTTTTCAAAAGCCATGACAGATAATGACTCACTCTTCTTGTACTGGAGGTCGAAGATAATCAGGCACTAATATTTGTATTAAGATGTTGCACGTTTCTTTTGTAATCTTGTATGCTGTTGACTCCCCTATACGATAAGCCAAAGCGATGGATAATACTTGGTCCCCCGTTGCAAGATATCTGTAACAATTAGAAATATAGTTTAGTAATAAAGTTTTATGTTTTTATATTTGCTTTTATGAGAAGCATAAATACATAAATATCATAAGTTATAAATTTATTAAATTTATTTATTAAAACATACAAATTAAAAATTATAGACATATTTTTTGAAAATTATTCTTGAAGTTATTAAAAGTAAAAAAACGCTGCGAAAGAAATGAAAAAAATAATTTTCATTGTCAACAAATATAATTGGACATAAAAATTAAAGCACGAAAATCTATGTTACTATATGAAATTACCTTTTTATTACTGAATGAAATTGCTTTCAAGTTTACTTTTGCAAATAAACTTCTCAAAGATGTAAAGTAGAAATACTTAAATACACACATTTCAATTATCGAAAGTTTTTAATTATAAAATAGTAAACTATACAAATGTTTAATTTAAAAAAAGAAAAAATATGTGAATCGTAGATCATATATATATACAAAACATTTATGTACTGTTATTTAGTTACTGTATTTTATTTATAAAATAAAATTAAAGAGATATAAAGAAATTAAAAAAGATACTGAGATTATTTGAAAAAACATACCGAAGTGTTACAGCAAGACGTTCTTCCGGTAACAAAGTTCTGTGACTTTTTTTTAATTAAAAAACGGTGTGGCTTTTTCCAATAATTTATTAAAAATTGGAAGTGTCATCCTTGTGTATCGAAAAAACATTTGTGTATCATCTTTCATTTCTTGAAGAAATGACGAAAATCTCCTTGATAAGGACGCCTACAATTAATAGGTCGAACCCACCATTGACGATTTAACCACTTTTTAGATCTTTTCCTTTGTAAAACTATTAAACCTATAACCACAATCAAAAATCCTGCAAAGATATCCTCTTCATTTTGCGGTTCTTCTTTAACAAATGATCTGGAAAATAGTTTTGTTTATACATATATAAAAATCTTTATAATCTTATTTTACAATTATAAAAAAATTGTAAATATAGAAATTATTAACTTTCGTAACAAATTTGTGTCATGCATATCTTAAGATATAATTTGTTTATTGAAAGATAATTTGTCATTGAAAGAAATATAAATGCAATACTATATTAAGATTTGTTAGAATTATTAGTGATGAATTTATGTATATAATTATTAGTGCAGTTAAATTCTGCCACAATCTTTTCTTGAGATTCCACCAACGAGGAGTTAGAGATTCGCCAACAAAACGTGCACACGACCAAATAATCTGTTGGCAAAAATTATAAGGATTATTAGTACACAATCAAATTTATTGAAAATTTATATTATTAGGTATATACAGGGTGTCCGGTAAAGATTGAATCAACGCTTGTGAGCAGATACAGCGGACTAAACCGAGTCGAAAAGTCCTGTACCATTTTTTAATTTTCGCAATAATTAACGAGTTATTATTTGTTAAAAGTCGGAAGAAGGGATAGACAGCGCGGTGCGCGAGACGTGACAGCGGCAATAGCAGCACGGACTGCGACCTCTGCCCACGTCTTGCGCGCCGCGCTGTCTATCTCTTCTTCCGATATTTAACAATTAATAACTCATTAACTATTGCGAAAATTAAGAAATGGTACAGGATTTTTCGACTCAGTTTAGTCCACTCTATCTGCTCACGAGCGTTGATTCAATCTTTACTGGACACCCTGTATATTTAAATAAAGAAAAGACTTTTTTATATGACATAACCTATATAATACAGGATGAAATACTTTTCTTGTTTTCAATGTCAAATTTCTAATATTTATTTATATAAATATATTCAGTAAAATCTGCATTCAGTATTTTGTACATAATAATAAACTGTACAAACGTACTTACCGCGTTTGATAAAATGAGAGAGAACTTTTCCGCCCTTTTATTGACTGAATATTCGTCTTAAGTCAAGTTTGTGTGTGATGGTGCTAAAAGTGCTCCTATGAACATAAGGAGCACTTATAGCATTTGTTATTTTGCCGTGCCTGAGCGCGCGAAATTTCAGCCCTGTCATTCGTAAAATATAATCGCTTCCCATTTAAAAACTATTGTACCCTCGACATTTTTGTATTAGGCTTTTCATCTTGAAATTTTCTACAGAATCTGTCATTAAGAGGATATCCGGTAGTTTTAGGATATACACCACAGACGATTATATGTTTATTACTGACTCTCAATTGCTTCTGTTTCAAGTATAATCTGTTTCTAATGCATTTCATTAAATGTGGTGTGTTAAAAAAAACGAAAATCTTCTGGTCATCATTAACAGGATGTGTGAACCAATTTTTAAAATTGTCGATTATTCCACACACTCCTAAATTCACTCCACATTTTTCGATTGGTTTCTGAGCGTCTCAGATGCGCACAGAATAAATCGGACACAGCAGGTTGAATGAATCGGACACAGTGTCGATCGGACACAGTAGGAAACGGACACACGGTGGTTGCAATCGGACACAGTGCGAATCGGANACAGTGTCGATCGGACACAGTGTCGATCGGACACAGTGGCGATCGGACACAGTGGCGATCGGACACAGTTGCAAACGGACACACGGTGGTTGTAATCGGACACAGTGCCGATCGGACACAGTGGCGATAAGAAATAATCTATGTAATCCTTTATTCAATTAATCGGTTAAATATTTACGGTAAATATTAAGTTTAACTGCCTTCATCTCGAAAATCGATAAGATTGGGTTCATTTGACGCGGTTTTGCTCGAAACGAACGAATCTGGCAGTAAAAAGTGTCGCTCTCGCCTGTGAAGCGAGAAATTAACCGTTAAAGTTGGCGTGCTTTAGGGTTAGGAAACCTGTCAAACCAACGCTGTTTGATAGGTTTTCTAACCTCAATAGGTTAGGTGGTCTGCTTTAACAAGCAGACTTTAACAAACAGGCCTGCGAGATTATTTTTTTGTTAAAGAAGATCACTTAACCTATTGAGGTTAAGTGATCTTCTTTAACAAAAAGAAATCTATCAAACAGCGTCGATTTGACAGGTTTCCTAACCCTAAAGCACGCCAACTTTAACGGTTAATATCTCGCTTCGCAGGCGAGTGCGACACTTTTNTTGTTATTTTGCCGTGCCTGAGCGCGCGAAATTTCAGCCCTGTCATTCGTAAAATATAATCGCTTCCCATTTAAAAACTATTGTACCCTCGACATTTTTGTATTAGGCTTTTCATCTTGAAATTTTCTACAGAATCTGTCATTAAGAGGATATCCGGTAGTTTTAGGATATACACCACAGACGATTATATGTTTATTACTGACTCTCAATTGCTTCTGTTTCAAGTATAATCTGTTTCTAATGCATTTCATTAAATGTGGTGTGTTAAAAAAAACGAAAATCTTCTGGTCATCATTAACAGGATGTGTGAACCAATTTTTAAAATTGTCGATTATTCCACACACTCCTAAATTCACTCCACATTTTTCGATTGGTTTCTGAGCGTCTCAGATGCGCACAGAATAAATCGGACACAGCAGGTTGAATGAATCGGACACAGTGTCGATCGGACACAGTAGGAAACGGACACACGGTGGTTGCAATCGGACACAGTGCGAATCGGANACAGTGTCGATCGGACACAGTGTCGATCGGACACAGTGGCGATCGGACACAGTGGCGATCGGACACAGTTGCAAACGGACACACGGTGGTTGTAATCGGACACAGTGCCGATCGGACACAGTGGCGATAAGAAATAATCTATGTAATCCTTTATTCAATTAATCGGTTAAATATTTACGGTAAATATTAAGTTTAACTGCCTTCATCTCGAAAATCGATAAGATTGGGTTCATTTGACGCGGTTTTGCTCGAAACGAACGAATCTGGCAGTAAAAAGTGTCGCTCTCGCCTGTGAAGCGAGANATTAACCGTTAAAGTTGGCGTGCTTTAGGGTTAGGAAACCTGTCAAACCAACGCTGTTTGATAGGTTTTCTAACCTCAATAGGTTAGGTGGTCTGCTTTAACAAGCAGACTTTAACAAACAGGCCTGCGAGATTATTTTTTTGTTAAAGAAGATCACTTAACCTATTGAGGTTAAGTGATCTTCTTTAACAAAAAGAAATCTATCAAACAGCGTCGATTTGACAGGTTTCCTAACCCTAAAGCACGCCAACTTTAACGGTTAATATCTCGCTTCGCAGGCGAGTGCGACACTTTTTATTGCCAGATTCGTTCGTTTTGACCAAAAGCACGTCGAATGACCCCAAATTTATCGATTTTCGAGGTGAGGGGAGCTAAACTTAATAATTACCATATTTACAATATGTGTGTTAAATTTTAGGTAAGTGTATTTATTTCACACATTGATGATATAATATTCAGTGACAGTTTTTCTTACTTCAATTATATGTGATTAAATATGTATGTGTGCGTGTGCGTGTGCGTGTGTGATTCGATTACAATGACTTTCATAATTAGGATAAACGATACAGTAAATGATAGCATAAGGTGATTGACACTGTTAATATTTGTACTCATAATAGATGAATTATTCATCGCACGATTAATTGTAAGATACTGAAGAAGATAGTTCTTTTTGATTACTTTACATAAGTACTTTATACATTATATTCATTGTGCAACGAGTAGTTTGTCTTCTACAGTACAAATATGTCATATAAGTGTCAATCACTGTACCCTTATCAATTACTGTACCCTATATTATGCCTATCAAATTATTTAAGCAAGCAAATTATTTAAGTTGCTGTCACATATTGTACTAGTTTGTTTATTTACTATATATTTCAAGTGCCAAGGAAGGATATGTCCTGTGGATCACTCGCTGTTTATGGAAGATTCAGTTCAGTTCAACAAAAATCNATGAATCCATTTGCAAAATATGAGATTCTTTTAAGCGACGATTTATTTTTACTGTCTTCACTACTAGAACCTTGTATAATGTTATGGAGTTTCTTCAGATTTATTGCAGCATATATAATTCCTTTAATGTTCATAAATTCTATAAAAAATAATATTACGCATATTCAGAAATAAATTACATAAAATAAAGTCCAAACGTTACAATGTGGGCTATAATATTAACGGTGAAACCATACTTGCTATTTACATCTTTCTTCTGTCTCTAACATAGATTTATTACTTTCACACGTATAGGTGTGCATATACACACGTGCACGTACACACATGTAAACAGCAAAAATGGTTTTATTGTTAACATTATGAGCAATATTAATATTATTATTTACATTACGCATATAATATTAATATTATATGCATAATGTTTGCACTTTACTGTGTGTAATTTAATTCTAAAGCGTAGCTTTAGAGCAATTTTATAGAGCGCGCGTTTGTATAAAACTAGATTAATCAATAATCAAACCATTAAATTTTTACACAATACTTGTATTGTAAGCAGGATTGAAAGTCAAAATATAAGTAATTTATTCATTCATTCATTGATTTATTCACAAAACAATTACAACTATATTGCAACTTATATTACACAATAAAATAAACTTTAATTCTATATCCTTTAGAGTACGAGATAATTAGCTGTTTTATTTTGTGTACATCTGCCTTCCTTCATAAGAAAAATATGTAATAAAAATGTATAACGTACTGTATTTTTATAACGTATGTGT
>JAJVSH010000188.1:401047-416091 GCA_021460005.1 Tetramorium alpestre | reverse complement strand
AACATGCTCTTGGCAAATCGCAGTGCTTCGAGTGGTTTAAGAAGTTCAAAAGTGGTGATTTTGATGTTACTAACAAAGACCGTGGAAAACCTCCGAAGAAGTTTGAAGACAACGAATAATTTACTTTGAACTGTTGAAACCTGGAGAAACAGTTAATACCGATCGTTATCATCAACAACTAATCAAGTTACACCGTGCTATTCGCGAAAAAAGGCCAGAATTTAAGGAAAGACATGACAGCCTGATTTTCCTCTATGACAATGCACCAGCACACACGTCGTCCGTAACTATTTGAAGAACATCAAGTGGCCCTACTCCACCCGCCATATTCTCCAGACTTGGCACCTTCCGACTACCACTTGTTTTCGTCGATGGGCCGCGCTCTCACTGAGTAGCACTTCACTTCTTATGAGGATGTCCGAAAATGGCTCAATGAATGGTTTGCTTCGAAGGAGGAAATATTTTTTTGGCGCGGAATCCACAAATTGCCCGAAAGATGGGAAAAATGTGTAGCTAGCGATGGAAAATATTTTGAATAAACAATTTGAATTCATTTTTCCAAATTTACGTCTTTTATTTCAATGAAAAAATTCCGGTTTCATAGGTATAGACCTGGTATATAAAACTAACGCGGAAACAAGACGGTTGGAAAATTTATTTTGTCTCTCAAACCGAGTAGTCGAGCATTCTGCGAGTGTTTTGTTTAGAACAAAACAATTTTTTAATTTTTTAAAAATTTTTTGACCTTTGGGGTAACACCGCGCGGTACTATAAGCATAAATATACCGTTACGCCGCTGCGGCGATGTTTGATGCCCAGAATGACACGCTGGTGCACGAAGATGGAACGGTAAAGATGCCGGTGACGGTGGCTTCACGCAATATGCTCGATGTCCTCCGTCTGGTGGATAGGTGTATCAGCTTGTCCTTCGCTAAGGCTGGCCGTTCAATGCGGTACAAAAATCCTCGCCAAGGCAGGAACGACTCGGTGATGTGAGCAGTGAGCATGCGCTCTCTCTCTCTCGGCTGTAGCATGCGCGATTGACTGCGCACGTGGCGGGAAAAGCCGTAACGGCAACTTCCAGGAAGTCGGGTTAGATGACCAAACCTGGTGGTCGTGGAGACTGGCTTTCTTTCTCTGAGGATGTTCGGAAATAGTACGCTGCGACATTGGGTGGCTGAGGTGGCTGGCCCCGCGTACATGGTTGCTGGGCGGCAGTTCGTCCGAACGCTCGTATGTAGCTTGAGTGACGGGGATGTCGGTTTCGGCTGGATAATCGGCGACTCGTAAGCGAGGGTAAGATTTCCGCGGAAATACCGGCGATCTTTCGGCATAAAGTCCAACGTAGCAATAATCACGTCGGGATCACCACTGTAGACACTGTAGTATCTTGGGTGTCTTACTGCGTTGTTAGGTGTAGCAAGAATTATCATTCTGTTACGTCCAGACCTCGTGGTTAATAGAATATGAGAAGCGAAGGAGAGGCTTCTTAGGGGAAAAGAGGGAAAGAGAGGTTTCGGAAGAACGTAACTTACTATTTGTTTAAGTCTCGACTCCGTATGAATAGTGGAGCGAGACTACCACGCTTAGTGCGTGCTCTGGCAATGGGTCAACGTCCGAATAAAGACGCTATTACACCTTACCGAGAGCGGTGTAGTCAGGTCCTTATTTTGGGTCAAGGAATTGAATCCCTTTTACCCGGGGATAGGACCGTGTGCGATTCTCAGGGGTGTGGGAAAATGCGATGGGAAAATGAGATCAGGTATAAATAAAAAAAAACCTACGTCATGGGTTATAAATTAAAAGATTAACATTTATTCAGTTGAAATCCGACAAATTATATTCGCGCGGACAGTCAAGGTTAAACAATAATTTCTTATTTTATTTCTATAAATACAACGAGCGCTGAGGTCTTTGCAATTTTAATATATGAATACATTGATATAAATGCATGTGTGAGTATAGATGTTCGTGTGTAAAAAAAAAGGAATTTATAATATTTCTTGTATAGATATAGTAGAGGGAGGAAATAAATTGTAAAAGTGGGAGAGAGGAACTAAACGGAGATGTGTGTCGAGGGAGAAGGAAACGGGGATTTTATAGGTAGGATGTGCCCGTGACACCAACTCGCGAACATTCGAGTTCGTATCTATCGGGGGTTAGCGAGAAAGGATGGGGAGGTAGAGTGCCAGAGCATTCGGGGAAATCCAGAAGGGAGTTAATGAATTCTTCTAGAGTTAGTCGGCGTGGTCTGGGAGGGGGAAGAAGGACTTCTTCCAGAAATTCCACACTACTAGTGAAATTCGCCGGAGAAGGGGGTCTGGGGGAGTTGAGAGAGGAACGGGGAAAAGGGGAGGAAGGAGGAGATAGAGGTTCTGATGACTCTGACAGAACCAGAGTTACTACGGAAGAGGGGGAGTGGGGTGACGGGGAATGCACGTGTAGGGGTGTGCGAGATTGCGGCGAAATTGGTCCTTTCTGAAGGGATTCTAGGCGGTCTTCGTTGTTCGCGACCTTTTCTACGAGCTCTGATAAGAGCTCGGAGACGACCCGGTGGATTCGGCGGGTTCGCTGATTTTGGCGGTGTCGCCTGTGTTGGGCGGCTTTGCGTGTAATGCGCGGCGAAGGTGCAGAGACGGAGCGGTCAGACACTACGACCGATAGTGAAATTAATTTTTAACAAACTCTAATAATCGGGGATCCTATAATCGAGTCGGAGAGATCCGCGTTCGAATCACAAGCCCTCGATGCTTCTGGTTAGCTAGAAAATCAAGTTCTCGTGACTGAAAACGATGGAAGAGAGAAAGGTGGTCTACTACTCGAATCCGAATCGCGAGCTCTCGATGCTTCTGGTTACCCAGAAAATCAAGTTTTCACGGTTCGATCTGGCAGTGGAGAGGAAACGATGGTTTACTGCCTAAGTTCGACGGACGACTCCTCGATGCTTCTGGTTGCCCAGAAAATCAAGTTTTCACGGTCGAATGCGGCAGTGAAGAAGGAACGGCGATCTACTGCTTAAGTTCGACGGGCGACTCCTCGATGCTTCTGGTTGCCCAGAAAATCAAGTTTTCATGATCGAATGCGGCAGTGGAGAAGGAACAGCGATCCCCGATAATCGATATAATAAATGATTTTAGACCGACGCGGAAATAAAAAAAAGGAAACAAATAGAATATATGTGGAGACTTACTACTGAGAAGTTCTCTGCAACGTTCTCGGGAGATTGATGTTGGAGCGTCCGATGTGGGATCTCGCAACTGGCACTTAGCGAACGGATCTCGCGACTGGCACTTAACGGAACGCGAATCTGTGAGTAAGTCTGTAGCGAATAGCACACTATGCATCCAGGGAGTCGAAAGAGAGCGAAAAGGCTGAGATCGTTTTTATAGAGGGAAATTTTGGGAGTGGGTGATAGGAATCCGGCTTCGAAGACATGGATTGGTTGGTTTCCCTGTCGGATGATTCAATTTTATTTTCCGTCGATCAATGTCTATTTCTATTGACATAGGTCAAGACAGAAGAGTTTTTCCGGACTTAGGTAATAACGGCTATAAAATTCGGTGCCCGAACGTTCCGGTATTTGCTTTTAAGAATGTTTGGATATTACGATATCGTGTAGATCCCAGCGCTCATGATGCATATCGGCGCGCGACGACGCCTCTTAATCAGGCTTGAGAAACCTCGCGTCTGTCGACAGCGTATCGATCATCTTGTCTAATTACTTTTGAGATAAATAATGCGTCAGCTCGAAGTCTAGTCTGATGCAACCATCGACATGCGCTGGTTCCTCTCCTTTAAATGATAACGTTCCTTCGAATGGAAGAAATCGTGGAGTCCAATGGACGTAACACCCCCCGCCTTAGACAAATGTTGGGGGTGCAACACAACATTTGCATAATTACACGAATAAACAATAAAATTTCTTCCATTCGGTTAACAGTGGTTAACATCTATGTTAGTCCAAGAAGGAGGAAAAGAGAAAGCCAGCGTTTTTTTTATATTCCTTTCGTCCTTCTTTATATGCATGCAGGCTGAAAAAAAAGTGTGTAGCTTACATGTTTCTATTGTTCGCTACTTGGTTTTAAGAAGGAGGAAAGAGAAGGCGACCACCAAAACTCCTTCCTTTCATTCTTTCGTCCTTTTTGTATTATAATTACTATTTTAAGTATTTCGTATGAATAATTGAATATATATATATATATATATATATTTTGAATTTGGATATATATATATGTATATGTACTGAATATATATATATATATATGTATAATTGAAATTGAATATATATGTATATTTATTTTTTTAATGTGCTGTTGCAAGTACAGATTTATTCGTCATTCTTTTTCTCTTGGGTTACTTTCCCGTTGACCGTGTGTTTCTACTTCAGAGTAAAGGGATTCGCGGGCCCTTTTTGTGAACGTGACTGTCGCCGAGCCTGGAGTGTATTCCATTGCTCTTGGGTTCCCCCTTTTTTTTTACTCCATTAAGTATGGATTGTAGATTATGCCTTTCGTCGGATGGCATGGGATCTCTATGGATTTGATCGCCGAGAATGACGAAGGCACACTTGGTGTTGTTTTGCAGACGCTTCGCCTGGCGAAAGCGTAGAATTAGGAGCTTCTCGAATACTATGAGCGAGTTCCTGAGCAGAATAGCTTGCTGAGTTATTGTTATTTGTAATCATATAATGTGATTGGTCGAGGCACCGTTGTTGGCATGATTTTACGTTTAAGATGCCTATAGGAGAGGAAAACGGCTTAGCCCATGTATGTGCTTTCTAAATTGTTATGCTTATTTTCGGGAATAAATTTGTACTTTGTCGTTTTTTTTTTAGAAGAGAAAAAAAAGTAGAAAAAGAAAAAAAAATGTGTGTATATATATATATATATATATTCCTTTCGAGGGTACTCTTCTTTATAATGAAGCAAAATCTGAATTAATAAAAAGGGTATGTATGATATTTGGAATTACATTTATTCTTAAAATTGAGCATTTGAATATAACTACATATGTTTTCTTAACTAATAAAAGGCATATTTGAAATAATATTAAACATTTACGTTATCATTAAAAATGTTTACATTTTAGACTTAATTAAGATATTTGTTTCCTAATTAGTATATTAAAAAAAAAATTCTCTTTTTTTTATTTATGTAACTTCTTAAGATTGCGTTTATTATTATTATTATTATCATTTATTTTTCTAAATTCTGAAAGATTAATTTGGGGGTTAATATACGTATATATATATATATATATATTTTGTTTCTAATTAGTAAAAAAATAATATAACTATGTAAAATATGATTAAGAGCTTAACACAATATATATATATTTATATGTTTATTCCCTTTTTATAAGTTGTCTGGAATGGTTCGGAATTGTTCGTTTGCATGTTCGGCGCATCCTACGCGGATTAATAATGTCTTAAGCTCGTTCATTTCTTCCTCGCTGTTTCGCTCGAGTGTTATTTTTACGACGGCGCTAACGTTATTATATACCTCACGGATTTGCATCCATGCCTTTCGCCTTTTGATAAGTAATTGCGTTAGCTTAATGATTCTCTGGGGTCAAACCCATGTAGACCCCACGGGCCGGACGTTCGCGACCCCGCAAGGGATGGCCTCCCATGATCTGTGGTGGAATCGCTCTTCTAATATGAAGCAGTCAAAAACATCTCTTTGAATGGCTCTTCCCCAATCCCGCAGGAAGATCGTGATCACGTCCTCTTCGTCGATCCGGATCACAATCCCTCGCTGCCACAGTGCTCCTTCACGGACGGCCACCAGATCGTCCAGTCGTATAGTGTCGTGTCGGTGATGCAAAAGGTGACTCTTCCTCTCCATTCTCCTTGCGAAACCCTCGAGATACTCCTCGAATTCCTCGGCCCTGTTCTCTAGATGTACCCAGAAGAACGTACGTGATTCCACTTTTACTACTGTCACCTTCAGCGGCCCACGGGTAAGTAGAATGGGGTCGATTTTTGAGATAGCCATAACTAAAAGAAGAGAAGTGTCGATACGTTCAGAATTTCTGAGTTGACAATCGGGTAATTAATGGATAAGCTTCGTGTAGAAGTCTTTCTTTTTCCTCAGTATTCTTTAATCCTTTAGCTCGAGAGTATAATTTTTTCCTTAATCCTTTAGCTCGAGAATATAATTTTTTAATTGGGGGGTGGATTCTTGTGATGAGAAGAGGGAATAGGTAGGTTGTGAATTTGCTTTATCTTCTGTGGAAGTTGATGGTTCGGGGAGGTTTTTATTCGTGAATGCCCATTTTGATAGGAAATTCTCATTTAATTGATATTCATGTCCCCAGGGCGGGGCATTTGGAGTGTTAGGTTGCTCACGTTTTTTGCTTCCCAGATGTAAAAGGAGGTGAGTTAAGGAGTCCCATATGGCTCCTATTAGGTGTACTGACCATCCGTACACGGTGTGAAGAGCATATCCGTGTACAAGGGTATCTAGTATTAGTTTTATGGCTCTAGTCCACAGGTATATTCCGATTAGCCCGGCACTTACGTTGCCGAAAATCAAAAATTTTCCCCAAAATTTCTCCCAAGTGGAAACGACGATTTTTTGGATTGAGGCTTCATTCATAAGATTTGCAATCGAACCTCCTTGCATGAGAGTTGTTTGTCCCATTACTCCTCTTACCACGGTGTTGAGCACGGCAGGTCGCTCAGCGGGGAACATTATATGGTTTCTTAATTCATCTAAATCGTTTTGTGTATAAATGCCAGTGGTGGCAAGCGCTCCGGGACTTACATATTTCCATGTGGGTTTAGTTAGAGGTCTCATGACGGTGGGTGGCATTGCTTCTATCGGTTTCGGCAAAAATTTGTACCATGCACCTGCTAGTTGATACATGGACAGTGCTAATGCATTGCAGGTAATCTGTGTCCCTTGTCTTAACAAAATGTGAGTTTGTGGTGTCAAGAAATAAGTTGTATTCCCTCTTGTTACTGGGAGTTGCTCATAACACTCCGGCGTCTGAGCTATTTTTACACTGACGGGGACGCATTTTATTATGTGAATTACTTCCCCTGCTAGGAGAGCCATGTATCCGGGGCCTTTCATAAAATGGTAAGCGAAGATATCGGGAGATCGTGCAGCTATTGCCAGAGCATTTTACATAAGTCGGTGCTCGAGATTACATTGTTGCATCAATATGTTTCTGTATAATTATATTTGTGAGCAACGTGCTTTTCCACATATACGAATTTTGAATTCATGTACGTGAAAAGGTCGAAACTAGAAGTCTGTCCATGGTTTTGGAAAACCTTTACTTCCGGTTGATCTTCGAATATTACTAACTTAGAATGTTCAGTTCGAATGAGTTTATAACCGCATGTCATATATTCTCCTGCCTTGGGTAGAGCGAAAACTGTATCTTGGGAGTTTAATGAGTAAGTATTTTGTGGTGGTTCTCGCGTATAATCTACTATCTTATCTGCGAATCCACGATACAAGGAACTTATCGTAAGTAATCGAAGAGCCTGCAGGTATCTTCAGGCATAGGATCCCAAAAGGTATTTCCGCCTTCTATATCTGTGCAATGCCCGACACTCAATTCGCAGGTTACCCCCGACCTGAGTTGCACTCGGTTAGCGTTTAATCGAATCTTTGCGGTGTAATCTTGTAAGGTGATTTTTACGCTACTTAGCACGATTACGTCTCCCCAAGTTCTATACGGATCCGAGTATGCTCCTCCAGAACATCTGCCATCGTTGTCTATCTGACCAGCTAGGACGATTGGACGGGTGGCGGTTTGATTAGCTTTTAATCTGGTTATAAGAATACCTGATAGCTCAAAACTCCCGTAGGTGTGTAAACGAAAGCATGCGGCATGAGATATCTCGTGTATGTATGAATATTTGCCATTGTGCACGTCCATGGTATGGGAGAACATTCCGCATTTCTTTATTATGCGATCTTTATTTTGCACTGTATAACTCGTACGGATTTGAATTCGTCAATTTGCAGCAACTATATATAGGGGCGGCTGTTATTTACTTTTCGCAAAGGAATGTCGCATTCCTCTATGTCTATTAAAGATAGTGTGGTTAAGTTGGCGGAGGGAACTCCGCAATCGTATCCTATTATTCCGTCATGTTCGTATGCTCCTGGTATCCATAATATTAATATTAGTACTGCAATATCTTCAACCCGGAAATTCATCTGAAAGTTGTACAATGTATTGTTTTATTGTTTATTTAATTAGTTGGGTTTGATGTGTGATATCCGTAATCGGTTGGGATGTACGACTCGACTATTTTTTTAAATTCGTATTTTTACATTATTTTTATTTAGGATCTCCAGAATTTCGTGAGGTCCGGTGTATTGATCTTCGAATTTGCCAGATTTCGGTCCTTTTAATAGAAACACGTGGTCTCCAGGTTTAAAGGTCTGCGGGTTGACTCTTTTGTCATAGTATTTCTTGGATTTATATTTGGCTTCGATGACATTTTTACGAGCGTTTTTCTGTATGGTATGGAGTTGCGTGACAAGACTTACTGAATAATCACTATAATTTGCTAGCTTATCCTCTGGAGCTAGGGGTTCGTTTGATGGAATACGTGCTATTTTGCCGAAAACTAATTCGTATGGAGTGTGTTTAGTTGCTTCATGCACGCTGGTGTTATAATTGAACATTGCAAGACCAATCCAACAATCTCATTGTTTTTGTTCGTTTGCGTATTGTTTCAGATATTCTCCTAGCGCATGATGCGATCTTTCCAAAGATCCGTTAGATTGAGGGTGAAAAGCGGTGGTACGGAATTTGCGGATTTTGAATATTTTGGCAAATTTCCTTATTAAATCACTAAGAAAATTTCTTTCCTGGTCAGTTAATATTGCTTTTGGTGCTCCCATTACGCAAATAAATCTATCTACAAAAGTTTCTGCTATTGTTTAGGAAGTTTGGTCAGGCAATGGTATTCCCATGCAAAATTTGATTAATTGATCCTGTAAGGTCAAAATGTATTCATTGCCTCTTTCTGTTCTTGGCAGGGGTCCTACTATATCCATAGCAACTTTGTCAAATGCGGATCTTGATGTGTCCGTGATTAACATAGGTTGTTTAGTTTTTACGCGTACTAATTTCTTTAACTGACATTGTAAGCATTGTTGTATATATCGCTGAACTTCGGATTTTAAGTTTTCCCAATGATATTTATGTTTAATTCAGTTATAAGTTTTGGTAACGCCTCTATGTCCACTTGTAGGTGAACAATGCATCTCGCCAATTATAGTGGGGCGGAGATCTTTGGGTGGGTATTTAATTAATCCATTGCATATAATTAGTTTAGTGATTGAATCTGCGAAATTTAACTATAAAAGGGGTTTGATGTTGTTCCATGGCACATTGTTAATAAATTCCGTTTTTGCGATACTAAGAGTTTCTAGTTTTAATTTGTCAACAACGTCTCTCAAGTTTTTTATTACTGCGGCAATTTGTGCTAGGGTTATTGTTGGGCCTTCTCTTTGTCCCTTACTTATAGGTAGAGCTATGTGGTAATATTTTTTGTATTTTATGGTCTTTGCCTCTCCTAAAGAAAGAGGATCTAAACGTGGCAGTTCGTTTCGTTCGAATAATTTTTGTGATCCGGAATCCAATGGTTTTCCGTTAGTATCAGTAAAATATGCAAGATTGTCTTTACGCAAAAACAACAAGTCGCGGGTTTCTATTATATTGCTTTTTAACATTTGGACATTAATAATAACAGGTAAATTTCGATTTCTATTATCTTCGTTGTCCGAGTCATTTTCCCTGTTGTCTATTTCGATATCGCTGTCTTTATCTGGCGGGTCATTTCTATTTTCTGCCTCTTCGATTATGTCCATATGTTCCTGTAGATTCTTTTGTTGGGCATTCTTATTTTTTGCCGTTTGACTACGAGTTTGAATTTTGTCAGGTTTAGGTGGGTCATGTATTAACACCTTTTCTTCACCTCGTCGCTCTAGCGGTTCACTTAATTCTGCTGGTGTAAATAGTATTGAATCTGTGTCTTTGTCGGGTTCATCATTGTCAGGTAGTAAATTCTCTAATTCCTCGTTATCCGAGAGGTATAAGTTAAAATCTTCGTCTTCCTCATCCTCGTCGGACTCCAACCTCCAACATCTGAGAAATTATTTTTGCATCTTTCGGATTATCCGGATTCAATAAATTTTTGTGTGATTACATTGCAGTCTGTTTCTTTGAAATTCACTGGGTTTCTTGATAAGGCATCTGCATTTACATTTGTTTTGCCTGCCTTATACACGACATCGTATTCGTATTCGGCTAATTTCAGCCTCCAGCGTAATATTCTCATGTTTGCGTCCTGTGCATTCTTAAACCAAAGCAAAGGTTTATGATCTGTTACTAAGGTGAATTTACGTCCATATAAGTATGGTCTGAAGTGTTTAACACAGTATACTATTGCTAAGGCTTCTTTCTCATAAGTGTCATATTTTATTTCGTTGTCGGTCAATGTTCGTGAAGCTTATGCTATAGGTCGATCTTTGTTTATTTCCCCTTGGGATAAAATTCCTCCTACGGCAATTCCAGAAATGTCAGTGGTTAAAATAAAAGGTTTTGAAAAATCAGGATATTGTAATACCGGTTCTTCGCACAGTTTTTGCTTTAATGTTTCGAATGCATCTTGCTGTGCCGATGTCCACTCGTATCGCGTATCGTTTTTCAGTAAATTAGTGGTTAGTGGTTTTGTTAATTTTGAAAAGTTAGGTATGAATCGCCTGTAATATCCCGTTAGTCCAAGAAATTGTTTAATATTTTTGGGAGTTTTTGGTCTCGGAAACTGTCTGACGGCTTCTAGCTTTTTCGGATCGGGTTTAACTCCGTCTTTGCTAATTATGTGTCCCAAGTAAGTCACCTCAGTTCTCAAAAATTCACATTTGTCAGGTTGTAATTTTAAATTAGCTTCACGTAGTCGTTCTATTAATAGATTATATTTCCTTTCGTGTTCTTCCAATGAAGAGGCGTAAATAACAATGTCGTCCATGTAAACAAATAGTTCTTTGCCCTGTAATCCAGTTAGAACGAGATCCATTAGCCTTTGAAAGGTAGCTGGGGCATTTTTTAGACCGAAGGGCATTCTGTCGAACTCGTAATGTCCGAAGGGTGTCGTAAATGCCGTTTTGTGACCGTCGACAGGGTCCATTTTTATCTGGTGGAATCCAGAAGCCAAGTCACATACAGAAAAATACTTTGCCTAATTGGTCTAAAATGTCAATGATATTCGGCAATGGATAAGCGTCACCGACTGTTTTGTCATTTAATGCTCGGAAATCTAAAACCATTCTCCAGCGTTTGTTCCCTTTTGAATCTTCCTTTTTCGATACTAAATAGGCGTATTATAAGGCGATTGAGAAGGTTTTACTATTTCTCCTTCTAACAGTTCGTTAACTTGCTTATTTATTTCCTTTTTATGGATTTGTGGAAATCTGTACTGCCGAGTATTAATGGGCCGATCATCTGCTGTCGGTATTTGGTGTTGTAACACATGTGTCGCCGTTAGCTTTTCTCCAGGTATATGGAACCTGTCCTGGCTTCTCGCTATGAGACTAAATACGTTCTCTTTTTCCTTTTCATTTAAATGCTCCATTCTTAGTAATTCTATGATTTCTGTAAGTCTATCCTTTTTGGATTCCCCTGTTAATATAAAACATTCCTTTTCAGTATTTTTTGGCAATAGTTGCTTTTCTTCTTTATTGTTTTTTTTTAAATCGCGCTTACATTTCTCTATCATTTCTTGGGATTATTCTTGCATGGATGCTAAAATTTTTGAAGACGGTATTATTTTTTTTTATGTTATTAAGATTATAAAGTGGCATTCTTTTCTGCCATAGTAACACGAGAGGCATTATTTTCTGTATTCCAACCCTTGGAAAATGTAAATTTTCTAAGGAATTCAAGGAGTCTTTTTCTTCTGATTCACTTGAATAGGATAGTGTCGTATCGCGTAGTGAGGTTTGGTAACTTCCCTCCTCACGATCGACGGGAGTAGAATCTACTAGAGGAGTGCGGAAACTGTCCTCTGTGATTCTAGGATTAATTTTTCTGAGGAGGTTTGGTAACTTTCCTCTTCTTGGATTTTGATTTTATTGAAAGTTTCTAGAGGGGTTTGGTAATCTCCCCTTGGGAGGTTCTGGAATCTTCCTCCTGAATATTAAAATTTTCATTATTATCCTCTCTCGTGATTTTGTTTATTTTTTCTTCTTTTATTTCGTTCTTAGTTTCATTTACAATTTTGTTTTTGTTAATTTCATTTCTTTCATTATAATTATTATCATCGTCTTCAATTTTATTAATGATTGTTTCGCAATTAATTTGGTCATTCCATGCATTTGAGGGGTCCAAAGACATGTTTATATTTTCATCTTGATTTTCGATCAACCCATTGTTCGTTTCTTGATTATCGAACAACTCATTCAGAGGTTTAATATTTAGTGTCGGTACTTGAACTTCTGTTTCCTCATCCAAAGTGCTTATAATTTTCAAGTGTGCTTTTCCTGAGATGTTTTCCACTATGGTATCTCCCAAATAAATTCCATGGGCTATTTTCAATCTTGGTATGTATCCTATTTTCACTTCCGGATTTGCTACTCTTACATAAAACAATGATTCGGATCTCGGTGCTGCTATGATAATTTCTGGTGACGAAAAAGGTATTTTAATTCTGCCTACATCTAAGTATCCTTTCGCGTAGTCTATTTTTGAGGAAGTCTGTTTAAAAAAAATCGTTTTTAATATATCGGCTTGTGAAATAGGAAAATCGCTTGATACAGCGTGAAAGGTTACTCGCGTTCCAAAAAGAGTTAACGTGATTTATCCGAGGGTATAAACGGGATATTCATTTATACCATTTAATTTCAAGATATTCGTATAATTGACGGGTTCGCTTTTAGGTATATAATTTTCTTTAATTATGTTTGGCCCGGAACCGGTGTCTAGCATAAAACTTATGTGAGAAAATGATTTATTAAGGCTTATTTGAATAGTAGGCACGCGACTATTTTTGTCAAGGTTTACCGTTACGGGTCGAATTTCCAATTTCTGCGTTTTCATCTATTGTTTTTTGGGATGTCGATGGGTGTGCGATCCGCTCGGACCCTTGCTGCACACCCGATTTCGAGGGTCCTGTGTAGTTTCCCTGATTCTCTGCTTTCCTACGATTATTACTTGCAACCCGTGCTTCACANTTTTCGAGGAGATGNCCTTCTTCCTTGCAATAGCGACAGAATAACGAATTTTTAGAGGCTGTATTCCCCATTTTCGATCGACATTCTCTGGCAGCATGACCAAAATTATTACATACTTGGCAAATTATTCTGGATTTATTCTCTGTGCTTCGTTGTTCGTTTTGCTTTTTCCAGCAATTACTAGCTGAGTGCCCTGGTTTGTCGCACCATTGGCAGATCACGGATAATTTATTTTGATTATTATTAGTTCGACACGATTTGGCATTGTGGCCGGGCTTTGAGCATAATTGACAAATGATGCTCAAGAGCTTCCTTGCAATACATTTATGGGTCTGCTAGTTTGCGGATCGCGAAATCAACATTTATCGGCGCTGTGTCCGCGTTTTTTGCAGATTTGGCATTAATATTTCGTTGTTTAGAGCGGTTGCACTATAAGATTGAGTCATCGTTCTGCAAGTTGAAGCTGTATGCCCTTTTTTATGGCAAATCTGACATGTTTCGTGCGGTAAGTTGATATTTAATGATTTACTAATCTGTCCCTGTCGCAGGTCTGTCACATCGCGTAATTCTCTCTCTATCCGTAGTGCATCGGCTACGGTGGCTTGAACGTCCAAATCTTTCGCTATTCTTTGTTCAATTTCCGGTTTTAATCCTCTGATAAAACATTTACACATGTCCTTTTCCAATGATGTCTTAATACTTTGAGCGGGAAGGGCATTTCCCGAATTTTTGTGTGCTTCTAAAATTTGTTTTCCTAAGAATTTTACCCGATTTGCGTATGTAATTACGCCTTCTTCGTTCTTTTGATATGCACGCCCTAATTCCCCTTGTAGTTGATAAATCTTTTTCGAAGGGCCATAGGTATTTTCTAAATACTTTATTAATTGAGCTACGGTGTCGAAATCTTGATCTTGAATTGTGCGACGCGCTTCGCCTACTATTCGTGTTCTGATTATCCGCGCAAACTGAGGTTCGGCCTCAGGAGGGAGCATAGATTTTGCTTCCACGCATCCTTCGATGAAATATGTTAGAGGGATGTTCTTGCCGTCGAAAAAGGGAACGGTTTCCACCGCGTATTTCAATGTTGCAAAGGGGTTCGAATGAGCCATTACGGGGTTTCTATTATTATTAATAAGCTTATTACTAGGCGTATAATTTGCTTCGTCCGCAGCTACGATAATATCGTCCCCGGAATTAAATGAATCCTCGGAAATATAATTGTAATTAAGCGGAGTTGTGGAAGGACCGGCGCTCGCGTTTTCGGGACCGTCTGCAGTAAATTGAATTTGCTTAAGAGTGGGTTTTATAGTTACAATAGGAGTAGATGTGTAAGTGTATTTCGAATTGTGTTGTGTTGGATTATCTGTTTTTTGTTTGTTTTGACCTTCTAAAGCAGCCTTATAAAGTTCCTCGACTTCGGCTTTATCGGATGTAGATCTCGTCTTACTCATTCCTGCTCGAAAGAATCGCACTTTTCATCCCGGACGAGCCCCCAAATTTACAGCATGTTACGTCCAGATCTCGTGGTTAATAGAATATGAGAAGCGAAAGAGAGGCTTCTTAAGGGAAGAGAGGGAAAGAGAGGTTTCGGAAGAACGTAACTTACTATTTGTTTGAGTCTCGACTCCGTATGAATAGTGGAGCGAGATTACCACGCTTAGTGCGTGCTCTGGCAATGGGTCAACGTCCGAATAAAGACGCTATTACACCTTACCGAGAGCGGCGTAGTCAGATCCTTATTTTGGGTCAAGGAATTGAATCCCTTTTACCCGGGGATAGGACCGTGTGCGATTCTCAGGGGTATAGGAGAATGCGAGATCAGGTATAAATAAAAAAAAA
>JAJVSH010000188.1:306223-319088 GCA_021460005.1 Tetramorium alpestre | reverse complement strand
TTATATTGAGTGTCATATTTACGCAGATTTATAAAATCATCTTTGTAATGACGTTTTTCTAATCGCATAGAATCAATACTTTTCATTGAAACAGTGTCTAAATCTGGATCGTCAAATTCTGTAAATCTACGTGCAATTTGTTGCAAAGGAGTTTCACCTTTACGTAGCAATCTTTTTAAAGAACAGATATAACTTTCAAAAATGAATGAATTCAAATATGAACTGAAAGAATCTAAAGTATTTTTAAAAAATCTTACTTCATCAGCCAAGTGTATTAAATTGTGGACGTTGTATCATTTTCAGGTCCATAAATATCGGGAAATTTTTAAACAAATTTACGTAAAAGTTTATCTGCTACAGACAAATTATGTTCCCATAATATTAAAGAAGGATAATTAAGTATTGTGATAGCCGTGTGAAGCATTAAAAAATGTTTGTACACGTTTGATGGTAATAAATAATTAATATATTTTTCAAAATTACAGGCCCGAAGTAAAGTAAGAAATGTCGATATTCAGTAGCTTTCCACTGTTTCAAATATTTTAAGGGTCTAGATCTTTTTGCGAATCCGTCTGGCAAGATTTTCATAAAATCTTCTAGTTTAGTAGAAAGTTCTGTTATTTGTATGCCTGAAAGTCGTACATTGAGTGGTCCATTTTGTATCCATAGCATAATAATCCTTCGTACTACGCCAAGCTAAACACAATGCATGCTATCTAATGCAATGTTTGACTCTAAGTTGAGATTTGGAATTTCTTTCAAAATTGTTTCTCCATGTTGATAATCTTCATATTCAAAATTTCTAAACTTATCATCTTGTCTTAGTAAAGCAAATTCTGATGTGACGAAACAAGTACGATTTTTTATATAATTTCCTTCAATAGTGCATTTAGTGCAACTGTTGTATCCACTATGATACTTAACGTTTAAAATGAAAGCTTTTGCGGGTGAATCGCATATAAATGCACTAATTAGTATTTTGATTATTTGACCATCAAACTGATAACCGTCCCTTACAAGAGTTATCGCTTCGTCAGTAAAAGCTCTTAAGAAATCATTAACATTTTTGGGCTTGCCTGTGTAATAAACTCCTATCACTTTAACTTTACGTAACTTTGTATCAATACATAATATCGGCCACAATCCCTTTTCAGTAGAATATAGACCATCAATATGCACCATCAATATTTATATATAGCTTGACATCGGTAATTTTCCCGCTAATTTTCCATCGTTCCTTTATTATTTCTTCGACAGCTTTTATCAATCCTATATGACAGTATTGCCCATGTCCCATATTTTCTATGCGCGTCGTTCTTGATGTTCTCAAAAGCGTTCGAGGATTTTTAGGAAAATCTATTTCCACATATTCATTTAAAATAGCTAACAATGATTTTAAGCAGTTATGGAATACTTTAAACTCTTTAGCCCAATTTTTTATTTTTAATTGAAATTGTTTGTCAAGCAATTTTTCTGGATTTTCCATCTCCTNATCATATACATTTATATCAGCTTCATCAATACTAAATGCATCTATTTCAGAATCTACTTCACTATCACTGTAGTGATACTCTATATCACTGTATTGATGCTCCATATCAAAATCCACTGCTCCAACTATCAAATATCCAAGAAGTACATAAGGAACACTTTGCATGTTCATTAAAGTGTTCCTTATGTACTTCTTGGATATTTGATAATTCTATTTCATTATCATTGTTATCATTTGTTAAAAGAAAATTATTAACCGTTTCTGTACAAGTTCTATCTTCTGATTTAGTTACAGCTGAGCTTTGCTTTAATTGAAACTCAATGTTTTCAAGTTCTCGATTAGTTTGTTTTTTTGCGCAATGAAATAAATACGATTTGCTTATATTTTCCTCAGGTCTTCGACGTCGCGGCATCGTAATAAATTTTCAATCAGTTAATTATCTAGAAAAGTGTTTTAATTTATTAGTATACATACCTACATTTGTAGAAAAACATTGTTTTAAAATAAATAATGCAATTACAATTATTTTTTCAACAATGTAAGAAAACAAATAAAGAATAAAAAATAAATTTTTTACTTTTTACTGCATATACCTCACTTTTCAATAATATATTAAAAATATTTGATTAAAAATATGTTTTTATTTCAGGGTTTATTTTNTTTAAACTTTTATTTTAGTTAAATATTTTGTCATACACGGAGAGAATTATTTGTTATATTTTACCCTTAAATTCACTACAAACTTGAGACAACTTGGTAAAAGGATTTTTAAAATATACAAAAGACATTTTACAAACAACGTGATAAAAATTATTAAGCAGATTGGTAAATTTTGAAAAATTATTGCAATTTCCTAAATATATTTTAGTAAAATTAATCAAACATATCTTATATTTTAATGTAATAGATATTAATATTTTTTATTATGGTAGATATTAATCAATAGCTCATATAAAATTCTTGGTGGTACATGTAACATGTGTTAATACATTTAATTATGACATGAGGGTGGTTGTAGGTTATTCCACACGTACGCGGAGAGAATTTTCTCTTAAAATTTACCTTGAAATCATGTAGTTGTGGGACAACATGTATCACCAAGAATTTTATGCGAGCTATTGATTAATAATATCTACCATAATAAAAAATATTAATATCTATTACATTAAAAAATAAAATATGTTTGATTAATTTTACTAAAATATATGTAGTAAAATTATTTAAAATTATTTATGCTTTAAAACATGGATTATTTCAAAAACATTTTTCTTTAAAAACATTTTTACACCTTTAAAAAATTACCAAACAGATTGGTAAATTTTGAAAAATTATTGCAAATATATTTTTCAAAATTTACTAATCTGCTTGGTAATTTTTTAAAGGTGTAAAAATGTTTTTAAAGAAAAATGTTTTTGAAATAATCCGTTTTAAAGCATAAAAATATTGTATTAAAAAAAATTTATTTTTGAAACTTACGAGATTGTTGATTCTTTTATTTTATTTTTCCTTATCCGATCGAATATATTATTAATTTCTTTCAGTCTGCGAACATAAAATAAATACAATTAATAATAATTCTCAAAATTTAATTCAATATATTGTTATGTGACGACTTTATCATATCTCTGAAGTTTGGAAAATTCGAAAACAAAAAACTTCTAATTCATTGCGATGTTATATTAGTATATATTGATCGCGTCCAGCAGAAAAAACTGCTTTGCAACGGTAAAATTTGTAAAATTTGTGAATCTGATTCGTGTATTATGCTTTTAATTTTGGCCACAGTCAAAAGTATATATTAATATATGTAGGACGGGCCGAAAAACAATACACAGGCTCTCCTGAAACGATCTTTATTTTTCTGCTCTCGTCTAGCGAGTGCCTCCCCTCTCCGCTTCGCCGACAATTGTCGATCATCCCGCCACCGAGACACGAACATCACGCATCGCGCGGGAAAACAAATCTAGACCTTTACTTTATTTCGCTCACTTCTTACAATTCGGCATCCTGACATAAGATCGTCCCNGATCGCAATTAAATTAAAGAAAATAAAGATATTCAATACGTACAACAACAAAATGAACATACTATACTTATTGTCAGATTAAATTTAGATATTTCAATCACTCATAAAATAAACTCAANTTATATTAAGATATAATGCTTGACTTAAATATGGAGATTATCGCCTACTACACTTACTATTTGACAGTACTGGGTTTTACCCAGGGTCGCATGTTTTTTGATTCCCATACGCCTTGATATTTTTTCTACCCATGTTGGAAATCAGGAATGTCAGAGACTATATAACGATCATTCCGAAGTGGTTTGACGATAACATAAGGTCCCTTGTATTGAGGAATGATAATTGTATTGAGGAAAGATAATTATCTTTTTAGAAGCGCCGGATGTGCTATCAAAATTACGTAGCATAACATAATCGCCTTCCTTATATACATTTGGTTTCTTGTGCTTTTTATTAAAATAATCCTCGTTATATGCTTGTGCGGTAGTTATTTTCTCAACTGATTTTGCTCTTACTTCTTCAAGATCTCGCGATTTGTTGTTGACATTTTCATCTAGATAATCTTTTATTCGGTCATCTATGCACCCTCGTTGGCTTCCCAAACGGGTTTTTTTCCATGTTTTGAGGAACATAAAAAAGCAAATCATCATTTCTTTTGCGATATATCAATCCATTGCGCAATTCGAAAAGAGGACTTTCTGTTTTCTCTAATTGTTTGCTCAATTTCATAATTTTCTCATCCTGGGACTGACACAACGAAAGATTAAACTCGAATGGGTTGTCTTCAATGATACCAATACTAAAAGTTCGGCTGAGTGCATCCACATGCTTCATACGATCCCCTGGCCTATGTTCTATGGAATAATCATAATCTTGTAGTTCTAATGCCCAACGCGCAATTCGTGGGTTGACATCCTTTTTCTGCAAAGTTAATTTAAGCGCATTACAATCAGTTAATATTTTAAATTTGATACCTTGCACATATATTCTGAATCGTCTCAACGCATATATAATGGCTAAAGTCTCCAGCTCGAAGCTGTGGTACTTGCTTTCTATCGGAGTAGTACGCTTAGAAAAATAGAATACCGGATGTAATTTGCGATCCGACTTCTGCTGTAAGAGAACAGCGCCGAAACCATACGAGCTCGCATCACAATGTAATTCAGTAGCATCTCGTGGATCATATATAGCTAGAATTGGAGCTGTAATCAATTTCGCTTTAAGCCTCTCAAATGCATCAAGTTCAAGTTTGGTAAATTTGAATGTAGCATCTTTCTTTACTAAATCATATAGGGATTTCGCTATGATCGAAAATCCTTCAATAAATTTTCTGAAGTATGAGCATAATCCTAAGAATCCTTGCACACTGCGAATGCTTTGTGGTACAGGAAATTTCTTCACAGCCTCAATGCCGCTATCCGTCGGACTTATTCCCTCCCGTGTAATGGAGTATCCTAAATACTCAATTTTAGTGAATAAGAATTTACACTTATCGATTCTTAAATTTAATTTATTCTCGACTAACAGCTTGAACACTCGTTTTAATACTCGTAAATGATGTTCTAACGATTCGGTAGCAATTAAAAAGTTGTCAATATATACCAATGCATCTCCAGAGCGAATTAACTCATCCGTTATTTCATTTACAAACTTCTGAAATCGAGTAGATGCTGATTTAAGTCCAAATGGCATTCTTAAAAATTCAAATTGACCGATGAAAAATTGACGAATGAAGTCACGAATGCTGTATATTTGATAGAGTTNATTTTGCTCTTACTTCTTCAAGATCTCGCGATTTGTTGTTGACATTTTCATCTAGATAATCTTTTATTCGGTCATCTATGCACCCTCGTTGGCTTCCCAAACGGGTTTTTTTCCATGTTTTGAGGAACATAAAAAAGCAAATCATCATTTCTTTTGCGATATATCAATCCATTGCGCAATTCGAAAAGAGGACTTTCTGTTTTCTCTAATTGTTTGCTCAATTTCATAATTTTCTCATCCTGGGACTGACACAACGAAAGATTAAACTCGAATGGGTTGTCTTCAATGATACCAATACTAAAAGTTCGGCTGAGTGCATCCACATGCTTCATACGATCCCCTGGCCTATGTTCTATGGAATAATCATAATCTTGTAGTTCTAATGCCCAACGCGCAATTCGTGGGTTGACATCCTTTTTCTGCAAAGTTAATTTAAGCGCATTACAATCAGTTAATATTTTAAATTTGATACCTTGCACATATATTCTGAATCGTCTCAACGCATATATAATGGCTAAAGTCTCCAGCTCGAAGCTGTGGTACTTGCTTTCTATCGGAGTAGTACGCTTAGAAAAATAGAATACCGGATGTAATTTGCGATCCGACTTCTGCTGTAAGAGAACAGCGCCGAAACCATACGAGCTCGCATCACAATGTAATTCAGTAGCATCTCGTGGATCATATATAGCTAGAATTGGAGCTGTAATCAATTTCGCTTTAAGCCTCTCAAATGCATCAAGTTCAAGTTTGGTAAATTTGAATGTAGCATCTTTCTTTACTAAATCATATAGGGATTTCGCTATGATCGAAAATCCTTCAATAAATTTTCTGAAGTATGAGCATAATCCTAAGAATCCTTGCACACTGCGAATGCTTTGTGGTACAGGAAATTTCTTCACAGCCTCAATGCCGCTATCCGTCGGACTTATTCCCTCCCGTGTAATGGAGTATCCTAAATACTCAATTTTAGTGAATAAGAATTTACACTTATCGATTCTTAAATTTAATTTATTCTCGACTAACAGCTTGAACACTCGTTTTAATACTCGTAAATGATGTTCTAACGATTCGGTAGCAATTAAAAAGTTGTCAATATATACCAATGCATCTCCAGAGCGAATTAACTCATCCGTTATTTCATTTACAAACTTCTGAAATCGAGTAGATGCTGATTTAAGTCCAAATGGCATTCTTAAAAATTCAAATTGACCGATGAAAAATTGACGAATGAAGTCACGAATGCTGTATATTTGATAGAGTTTTCAGCTATTCGAATGTGGTAGAACCCGTCTTTTAAATCCAAAACGCTGAAATATTTTTTATCTTTAAGTACATTCAATTGATCTTCAATTATAGGTATAGGATAATTATCCCGTAATATATATTTATTTAAAGTCAATGCACATGCGATCAGCACAACTCACCAGTTTTCTTTTGCATCATCACCACTGAAGAAGCATATTCGGAATTACTGACACTAATTATTTTTTTCTCAAGTAAATCATCTAAAATTTTCTTCACTTGCTCCTTTTGTACATATGAAAGTCTTCTCGGTGCAAAATGAAAAGTTTGTACGTTATTTAATCGGAGCTCCAACTCAGCGTTAACCTTTGGTTCTGTCGGTCGCTCTGGTTGCACATATTCCTTAGTAAACAGATCTCTTAGTGCTAATTGTTTACTATGTTCAATTTCGGGATTAATTACTAACGACTTATCAATACTATCTACAATCTCGCAGACATCAATATTGCAAATTTCCGCATTAGTTGGCTCTTCTACATCTTTTTCTATATCGATTAAGCTAACCTTAGAATTTTTTAATATATCTCTACCAATTATCAAAGAAGCAGACATAGTGTTATTCGCAACTACATAAATATTTGTTTTGGCTTCAATAATTTTATCACAATTAATATCCGCCATAACCGTTCCAACTTCGTTTAGACTGTTGCCATTTATCCCGCAAAATTTCGTTTTATCATTTTGTTCTTTTACGACGCAATTTGGAATAAATTTTTCTTTAACAAAACTTATTGGATTTCCCGTGTCAATTAGAGCGTCTACTTTAACTTCATAATTACCGCAATCATCCCGGATTTTTACTGTAGCTACTTTCTGAAAATCATTGTTTGGTTGTGATATATTTACCCAATTTAACTGATCGGAATTCGTCTTACTTTTACACTCAGTAATAACTTCCTTTTTCCTCACACATGAAACAAGCCTTTCTCTCTTTTCGGTAACTTACAATCTTTCGATACGTGTCCGTATTTACTACAATTATAACAGCGTATTTTGATCGATGCCGCCTCGTGTTCCTTCGACGTTTTCTTCCCTGCCATCTCCTTCTTGCCAGCTCGTGCTTCCTTGTTGTCTTTGCCGTTTCCTTTCGCTTCTCGCTCACGATTTTTCCTGCCAGACTGATATTCTCGAACGCCTTCAATAATTCGGCATTCGATTCAAATTGCTGAAGTCGAGCTTGATTACAAAGGTGTATATTCGGAATTCTTCTACGATATATTCCAATAATTTGTCCTCGTTGACAGGCACACGATTAGCCAATATAATCTTTTCGTGGAAGTACGTACTAAAGATTTCTTCGAGTTTCCACTGCCGTTCTTCGAACTGCTTCCTTAATTTCAACTTGCTCTGCGGATGGTCATACATCTTCTTCATTTCCGCAAAGAAATCTTCAATGTTTAATTCGATGTGCTCAGGGCGCGAGTGTACCTACTCTAATGCCCCCTCTTTAAGGCGCATACACAATAGGATTTTTGCGTCATTGTCACTCAGTCGATAAGTTGCGATTAGTAATCTCGCTTGTCTCTCCCGATAATTGCGATCCGTCGAAATCACTTAATAATTCACTTATCGCTTTTATGTTTATTTTCGCTTGGACTTCCGGTAGTATATCCGCACCGTCCCGTGACGTCCCCCTCAGTAGTCGATTCTCTCTCTCTAACAGTTGCATCTCTCTTTCCATCAATTCTCGTTCTCTGCGTAAATATTCGAGCTCTCTTTCGACATCTTCCGGAACACCACCCTGCCGGGCGAACACGTTTCTACTCCCCGGTGCAGGAGCCGATTCTTGCATAGCCGCCTCGTCAATGTTTTGTTGCATTTCACTGAGCTCTTCTAATCTGCGTGTCAAGTTTCTTCCTGGATCGGCCGCTCGTATTCTGGCTATCAATTCGGTCTTGCTGCCCGTCGTCGATAACTGCTGCTCTTCCAATACTGCTTTGAGCTGCGTTACTTTATACTTATTTAGATCCGCCATGTTTTCGAAAGCAATGGACAGAAGTTTCTCGAAACACTATTGCCACTAATTTCGATATTTCACTCTTCTCAGTTCGCCTTCTTCTATGAGTGTACTTTCGGAAGGTCTCACTCACTTTCGCAAGACAGTATATTCTCGCAATCCCACTTCTGAATTTCTGTAGGACGGGAAAAACAATACACAGGCTCTCCTGAAACGATCTTTATTTTTCTGCTCTCGCCTAGCGAGTGCCTCCCCTCTCCGCTTCGCCGACAATTGTCGATCCCGCCACCGAGACACGAACATCACGCATCGCGCGGGAAAACAAATCTAGACCTTTACTTTATTTCGCTCACTTCTTACATATATACTTTATATATAAAAATAATATATAATTTATATATAAATATTATATATAAAAGTATATACTAATCTATGAATATTACAACTGTTGCAAAACAGCTTTCAGGTTCAAAGCACATAACATGACGTAGCAATAATAGTAATTGCAATAAGCAATATAAGTACATTTGCTACGCCATGTTATGTGCTTTGGCCTTTAATGATGTCGGAAAAAGTGATAGCCACGGCAACAAATACGGCAACGACGAGAGTATTGGCCGAAATAGTCAGACCTCACATGGTGTGCGGGAAATGAGGATAGAATGAAAAGGGACAACCGGGGACAACGAGACAAAGGATGTGTTCCACTTAACGCTCACAAGGCTCTTAGAATCATTTCATTCTTGTTTGTCAAATGTTAAACAAGGACGAATAATCCTTATATATAAGCGTTGTGAACGTTAAGTGGAACGCACTCAAAGCCAAACACGTACCTGTATCACCTGCTGTATTTCTACACGACTGATGTCGAAAGTATCGATACTTTCGAACACTGTGACGTGAGATCCCGCTGCAATGGTAGTGTGTCGCCGCACACGTTCGTACACGTAACGCAACGTAAATCTCACAATGCAAGCGTCGAACGACACGTTCGGACACGAGCGTTTATTACGACACGAGCATACAACACGAGTGAAAACGACACGAGCGAAAAAACGACAAGAAATGGCGGCACACGACGACTGCTTTCTACAACAACCGGCAATGGACTCGCAGGACCGTGCACGCACGAGCCATATTTGAGCGCGTAGGAATACATCGCTCTAGACGCCGGCGCCACAGATCGGCGACCAATGATTGGCAAGAAGCCGCGACACGCGACGGTAACACGTGATACGCACGCTATTGCATCGCGTGCGCAGTTATGTCCGCGCTGTCGTATTTGAGAACGAATCGTCCTGTTACAGTCTTTACTTGTTGAATTATACACGGGCATATCGAGCTGAAATTAAGTAAAATTATTTTAAAAAATTTCATAAAAGTACATATATAATAAGTAATATATTATATGTTTCTTACTTCTTTCGATCATATACACAGCCGTGTACGCGCTATAATAGTTTACACTCTATGAAACAGGTNTTCTACTCCCCGGTGCAGGAGCCGATTCTTGCATAGCCGCCTCGTCAATGTTTTGTTGCATTTCACTGAGCTCTTCTAATCTGCGTGTCAAGTTTCTTCCTGGATCGGCCGCTCGTATTCTGGCTATCAATTCGGTCTTGCTGCCCGTCGTCGATAACTGCTGCTCTTCCAATACTGCTTTGAGCTGCGTTACTTTATACTTATTTAGATCCGCCATGTTTTCGAAAGCAATGGACAGAAGTTTCTCGAAACACTATTGCCACTAATTTCGATATTTCACTCTTCTCAGTTCGCCTTCTTCTATGAGTGTACTTTCGGAAGGTCTCACTCACTTTCGCAAGACAGTATATTCTCGCAATCCCACTTCTGAATTTCTGTAGGACGGGAAAAACAATACACAGGCTCTCCTGAAACGATCTTTATTTTTCTGCTCTCGCCTAGCGAGTGCCTCCCCTCTCCGCTTCGCCGACAATTGTCGATCCCGCCACCGAGACACGAACATCACGCATCGCGCGGGAAAACAAATCTAGACCTTTACTTTATTTCGCTCACTTCTTACATATATACTTTATATATAAAAATAATATATAATTTATATATAAATATTATATATAAAAGTATATACTAATCTATGAATATTACAACTGTTGCAAAACAGCTTTCAGGTTCAAAGCACATAACATGACGTAGCAATAATAGTAATTGCAATAAGCAATATAAGTACATTTGCTACGCCATGTTATGTGCTTTGGCCTTTAATGATGTCGGAAAAAGTGATAGCCACGGCAACAAATACGGCAACGACGAGAGTATTGGCCGAAATAGTCAGACCTCACATGGTGTGCGGGAAATGAGGATAGAATGAAAAGGGACAACCGGGGACAACGAGACAAAGGATGTGTTCCACTTAACGCTCACAAGGCTCTTAGAATCATTTCATTCTTGTTTGTCAAATGTTAAACAAGGACGAATAATCCTTATATATAAGCGTTGTGAACGTTAAGTGGAACGCACTCAAAGCCAAACACGTACCTGTATCACCTGCTGTATTTCTACACGACTGATGTCGAAAGTATCGATACTTTCGAACACTGTGACGTGAGATCCCGCTGCAATGGTAGTGTGTCGCCGCACACGTTCGTACACGTAACGCAACGTAAATCTCACAATGCAAGCGTCGAACGACACGTTCGGACACGAGCGTTTATTACGACACGAGCATACAACACGAGTGAAAACGACACGAGCGAAAAAACGACAAGAAATGGCGGCACACGACGACTGCTTTCTACAACAACCGGCAATGGACTCGCAGGACCGTGCACGCACGAGCCATATTTGAGCGCGTAGGAATACATCGCTCTAGACGCCGGCGCCACAGATCGGCGACCAATGATTGGCAAGAAGCCGCGACACGCGACGGTAACACGTGATACGCACGCTATTGCATCGCGTGCGCAGTTATGTCCGCGCTGTCGTATTTGAGAACGAATCGTCCTGTTACAGTCTTTACTTGTTGAATTATACACGGGCATATCGAGCTGAAATTAAGTAAAATTATTTTAAAAAATTTCATAAAAGTACATATATAATAAGTAATATATTATATGTTTCTTACTTCTTTCGATCATATACACAGCCGTGTACGCGCTATAATAGTTTACACTCTATGAAACAGGTGGCATTTCCAGCAAAAATTTGATAAATATTTACAAAATATTACTACAAATATTTATATTTAATTACCATAAATATTATATAAAATTTATTCTATATTTTAATAATATATTGAATAAAGTTTTTATAAGATTTTTTTCTTCATATATATGAAATATGTATAAAATATTTATATAATATTTCAAAAAAATATATAGTGAAAAATATTTATGAATATTTATCATAAATATTGTGTGCTGTCTGGGTCGTCACTGAATCGTCGCTGAATCGTCACTGAATCGTCGTTGAATCACCACCAATCACTAATAAATCGCCTTCAATCACATTCGAGAAAACTGTTGCAACTGTTACGTTGCTTTCCCACTAAAATCGCGAAACCGTTATTGACAAAAGATCAACATTGCACGTTCGAAGCAGTGATCACAGATCGTGGGACTTCTCGCGCATGCGCAGTAGCGCCAGTCTGACCGAGCCACTCTGATCAGCGTAAAGCTGATCACGTGACCATTCTTTCAGGCTTGTACATACAGGCAGCTTTAGTGGTGCAATAGCACTTCTGGCGATTTATACAAGCACTTAACATTTTTTATTAAAATATTAATATATGTATAAGTATTATATATACATATACAGGGTGTGAAAGTTAACAGCCGGAAACTGGGAGTAGATTGGATCAAATCGAGAAGAAAAGTCCTATACCAAATTTTTTACAAAATTCGCAATAATTATTGAGTTATTCATTGTTAAAAATCGGGAGAAGGGATAGACAGCGCGGTGCGCGAGACGTGAGAGCGGCGTGAAAGCGGCAATGGCAGCAGGAGCAGCGAGCCCCCGCCCACGTCTCCCGTATCGCGCTGTCTATCCCTTCTTCCGATTTTTAACAATGAATAACTCAATAACTATTGCGAATTTTGTAAAATGGATAGTATAGGACTTTTCTTCTCGGTTTGATCCAATCTACCCCCAGTTTCCAGCTGTTAACTTTCATACCGGACACCCTGTATATATGTATAAGATGATACAATATAATATGAGATACAATAATATGTATAATATATGAAGTACCTTATTGTTATGTTTCTCCGTTCTTCCAATTAATGTACGAAACAACTTTTGGGAATAAATATATCAATTTATTTATTCAAAGAAAGACAAACGTTTTAAT
>JAJVSH010000188.1:230867-246086 GCA_021460005.1 Tetramorium alpestre | reverse complement strand
ACTAAAAATATACATACCGATCGCAGAAATATTTTTTTTAATGTTCTTTTCTGCTCAACTGCGAGCTTACGAGGCGGGACAAGTTCTTAATCCAGGCGAAGTGTCCCACATCGTCTTCCTGCACATACAGCAGGTTGACGTGTTTCTCCCTCTTCCGGCTAGTGAGTTGTAGCGGCAATATTTCTTTATTTTCAACGCCGTAAACGTTTATTGAAATGTTATTTAAAAGTTCAAATTTTTTAATTTGACCCAATGTCATTGGGAATATAATGTCTTACACATTGAGAACTGTCGAGTAATATGGATACGACGATACTCTCTGATCACACAACCGTTTATTCTCATCGCCTGCCGGCATAATGCTAACGACGAAATCTAGGCTCTGACTGAGGAAACGCAGCAGGAACGATTAGAGAGAATAGAGAGATGTCATCGCACCAGTATTGAACGATTCGTGTAGACCAAAATGGCTCGACGCAGAAGTAGATAATGATAGATGGATAGTGACGTACAATATCGCCAATTCCAATAAGTATGAACACACATGCTGAAGACGACCCCTGAAGTTGCATGAATTTTAACATTTGACTCAATGTTACAAGAATATCTTTCAGATTCAATACACACACAGTTGCATACTGATCGTACCAATTGTTATCAGTCGCGTGGTTCTTCGTTTGTCTTGTCTCGTTTTAACATCGGTTTCTCGAAACGGTTCGACTGAAAATTTCTTTCAACTGTGACATCTTGTTGCATGAACAATGAATATCAAACTAATATTAAACGAGAGTATAATGAGAGTATAATATAAATAATAATAATAATAATAATTTTAAAGTTATAATGTCTTTCACATGTTTAGTAGAGGAAATGTATTTTTTTCCATCATTACAACGGATTGATATCGCACACTTTAGCTCAAAATATTGTATAAATTTTTCAAGTTCAGTATAGGAAGCATGCGTGGACACGTAACAAATATTATACATATTATACATATTATCTCTAGTATAATCCCATTCTCCAGAAGAACATACATTTGTTTGCAAAGGATGCATAGTAGTCCAAAAATCAATCATAATATTTTTAAAATCAACAACAGAACGCTGAAGAATTATTATCAAATTTAGATACAATATGTAACAAATTGTGAAAAAAATGCGAAGACCGTGTCGCGTACATATCGAGAGGGTTATCGTCGATAATGATACAGAAACCACATATTCATAAGTAAAATTATGATAATTTCAAGCACAACCATTACACACATAATTCCATACTGACTCCCTCATATCGATGGTAAATCTAACACAAAAAATGAAATTCTTTGGATTTTTTTTTGTTCTGTGCCCATACCAGTCCGCCGGAATCCTGCACACCAATGTGACAGGCGTTGTGTATGTGTTTGTTGCATATGAATATATGTATGTACATACATTCCACGTTATTAGACCGCACATTATCACAGCTCGCTTGAATTTTATTTCATCCAGTAAGTTGATGTGGCATTCCGCGTGCAACGGATTATATTTATTATCGTTAACAGTTAGATTCAGTATTCGCAACAGCGCCCGATTCGCGAGTTCGCAACAATTTGCTAAATTATAGAATGTTCAACTAAAATCAGGTCATTGTGAACTGTGTACTGCATCTTTCACTCGATGTATTTATATGTATTGCAAAAACCGTTTCTTGTTTCTCGATATTTTGTTAATGATCAAATTCTTATAAAAAAAGCTTCGACTTTGAAATTTTTGGCGTGTGATCAACGTCTCCGCACATCCATTCGCTATCAGCAAAAGTCGGCGACTTTGAAACATGATGCTGATTTATTTATTCGAAGTACATGACAAAGACATTGAGTATATATCATATACATCTACGTGGAAGAAGAATAGTGTCTATGGTATGTCGCTTGCTAATAAAAAGTAACGAATATGATGAAAGATTGTTGCATTTTAGATATTCGTATTGTAAACTTATAGCTTTTTTTTTGTTACGTTGTGGAAATGTTTTATGCACGACCCCCTCTGGTTGCCCGGAGGAGAGTGTGGGACTCCCGGATCCCGTTGGAGAGGGCCAGTCCCTCTCCCCGGTTGTGTATGGTCCGGTATACCGCACTAAAACCACAGCGAGTGTCCTTACCCTTCCCCTCCGGGGACGCCCGGGTACTCACTTTCGTACTACTTCGCTAGGCGCCTCCGGGGTGTGGGGCCTTCCGGCCCACCACACACTCGACGGCGACGAGGGATACTGTCTCGTCGCCGACCCACTCGGCGGGAACATCCCGCGGGGGGAAGCAGGGGAGGTTGTTCCCTCTGACCTCCCCCTACTTACTAAAAAGGGTAGCACCCAATAGACGAGGAGTGCCCCAAATCACTTGGACAGGGCGGACTGACTTCGGGCTCGGGATCGCGACACCGTCCATCAGCCCGCCCGGCCGGGTCATCTCAGCAAATCTTCTATGTCCGGGGGGGTCCGGCAACGACGCCGCGTCCTCTGACGGATCGGCTCGTCCCCGCCCTCCCCTCTTCGCTCCCTTTCGACCGTCTCCTTCGTGAGCATGACCGTCTCGCAGAAGGAGACGACCGCCGCCCAGGTCTCTCTCTCCCGGACCATGGCCGCCGCCACTGCCGGAAGAGAGAGATCCGCTCTAACTTTCTCCACCAGGATTCCGCGCTGCACGCCGCACACTCGGCAAGGGTGTGCTGCGCGGAGTCCAAGGGGTCTCCGCAATGATGGCACTCGGTCGTGCGCTCCACCCCGATGCGACACAGGTAGTCACCGAAGCAACCATGTCCGGGAGAACCTGTGTCACGCGGAACGTGAGACCGCCCCACGATCTGCCCACCCATTGGGGCAAGATCGGCTGGATGGTCTCGACCACTCGTCCGCCGGCGGCAGACAATAAGCTCCTCTGCCACTCCTCGAGGGCGAGCCGCCGAGACTGATGCCTCACCATCGCCCTGATCCGCGTCTCCAGTGGCGCGTCCCTCCGATCCGCACGCATCCCCGCACACGCCGATATACCTCGGCGTGCGCGAACTCGATCGGGGGGATCCCAGCCAGGGCGGTGGTCGCCGCATGGGAGATCGTGCGGTACCCCCTCACTACTCGGGTCGCGGACCGTCGCTTGGCCTGATGCAATTGAGACCGAATGAACCGGTCCGCGACCGCCCTCTCTGCCCATATGGGCGCCCCGTATAGGGCCACCGACCGTACGACCCCATGGAATAGGCAATGCACCGTCGCGCTCGGGCCACCCAGGTTGGGCTGCAGGCGAGCCAAAGAGGTCACCATGCCCTCCATCCCGCGGTGATGGCCACCCCGCGAAAGTGGGCGCGGAAGCGCCACTTCGGGTCCAGCGTGAGCCCCAAGTACCGCAACTCGGAGCCCACCGGGACGGTCTCCCCCCTGATTCGGAGGCTCAGGCCTCGGGGAGACGGCCTCCGTCTATGAAAAAAGACGGCCTCCGTCTTCCTCGCCGCCACCTCGAGGCCCAAGCCCCGAATCCTGCGCACGTCCTCCGCCGATCGAGCCGCGTTCTCCCAGGACCTCCCGCTGGCTATGACCAGCGTATCGTCTGCAGCCCACGGGGAGTTCCCCCCTTAGGACCGAGTCGTATGCGGCATTCCATAAACAGGGGCCCAACAACAGCAGCCTCCTGTCGGAGAGGTAGCCACGGGCTATCACCGCCTGGAGGTAGACCGGCACCTCCAGCTGAGCCAGAGATCTGCCGATCGCCCCCCAGGGCAGGGAATTAAAGGCGTTGGAAATGTCCAGAGACACCGCCAACGCCACCCCGCCTCGGTCCAGCGCGACTGGGTCGACCGTGGACCGCCTCCCCCCCGGAAGCCGAATTGATCCTTCAACAGCCCGGGACCCCCCAATCCAGATGTCGGACGCGTCGGCCCACGAGAATCCTCTCGAAGGTCTTGCCGATCTCGTCCAACAGGCAGACGGGCCGATACGCGGATGGTTGGTCCAGAGGCCTCCCTTCCTTCCTGAAAAGGACCAGGTTAGCCTCCTTCCACCTCCCCGGGAAAACGCCGCGTCTGAGGCACTCTTCGAAAAGAGCCCTCATCCGACCGGCGAAGAACCCCGCGGTAAACGCCCACACTCTAGCCGGGACGCCATCGGGCCCCGGGGCAGTTTTCTTGCCCCGGAGCTTACCGAGGGCGTCCTTCATCTCCTCCTCCGTGATCTCCCACTCCGGGAGCCAGTCCGGCGCCGCCGGCGCACCGGCATACTCTTCCCCAGCGGGAAAGAGTGCCGCCAGAACTGTCTCCAGGAGCCGGGGATCCATTGACGAAGTCAGCGGGGGCGCCTACGATCGCAACTATTCATCACGATCTTGTATGGGCGCCCCCACGGATCCCCGTCGAGGGAACGGAGGAGCTCCTCCCACGCCTCTGCCTTGGCCCGCCTGATGACGCCGCTCAGAAGTCCCCACGCCTCGCGGTACGACTCCCAAGCCTGATCCACCTGAGCCGCCACACTCCGTCGCCTGGCCCGCGTGAAGCCGCGTCTGGCCCGGACCGAGGCACGCCGCAAATCGGCGATCTCCTCGGACCACCAGTACGCGGCCCTTCTCTGAGGTGGCCTGGCCCGAGGCATCGCAAAGTCGCAAATGGCGACCGTCGCAGCCCGGAACCACTCTACCTCCTCATCGATGCGGCCAATCTCCGATCTCCTCTCCGCCCATGTGACGACCCTGCCGCCACCAGGCGGTCCTCATCCAGCCGGCTGAGGGACCACCGCTTAGGGGGCCGAGGCCCATCCCGAGCGGCGGCCGAAAGGCCGCTCGCTCCCATGACCATCTCAATGTAGAGATGGTCGGAGAGCGTCTTCACCCCAGAGAGGACCCTCCAGCCGCACGTCAACCGCGCCGCGGCAGGGGTCGCCAGCGTGATATCCACCACTGACTCCTCCTGCCACCGCACCAGGTGCTCCCCGTCCCCCTATTGAGGACCAACAGTCCGAGAGCCGCCACCCAGTCGACGACCACCCGGCCTCGTCGGTCCTCCTTGAGCCCCAGAGGGGCGGAGTGGGCATTGAAGTCCCCGGCCACGAGGACCGGACGGCCGGAGAATCTCCTCAACCAGCCGCCTACTGGTCTCGAGCCTACATCCTCGAAACTCTCCTCGACTCTCCACAGCTCCCAGCTCGGTGGGAGATATACTCCTACCACAACGGCCTCCCAGCGGGCGACCACAAACCCCTGCCCATCCTCGAGTTTCGTGGCAGGGATCCGCACCTCTCCCTCTGCCAGAAACGATCGCGACCGAGGCGCGCGTGTCGCAGCACCAATGGGGATCACCGGCCGGAACCCGGTACGGCTCGGCTACGACTCCCAACCCGTAACCAGGCTCCGCAAGGGCCTGGACAAACAGGTCCTGGGCCCTGCAGGCGTGGTTTAGATTCGCCTGGAAGAACCGGTGCGTCATTTAAGGCAGCACTTCCTTCTCGGCTCCTCCGGCGCCGACCACCTTCTCCGCGTCACCCATGGTGACCTCCACGACTTCGACGGTCGCGGAGGCCCCCGCGGGGTCTGACGCTGACAACCTCTTCCCCCTCCTCTTCCTTTGCGAGAGCGAAGTCTCCCCCTCCTGCGAGGGTAGGGTCCCCCCTCCCCTCTCTATGAACTCCGCCGTCGCCGCCGGGGACGAGACCACCGCCAGCAGGGAACCATCGAAGTTTCCATCACCCGGGGAGGCGCCGCCTGCGCCGACGCAGGGGTACCTAACCCCCGGCCGAGCGGTGCCCCCGACAGGACCGGCCATACACGCGGTCCCCCGACCCGATGCCTCGCCGGGCCGCCCGCGTCCTTGCAGACGCGGGCAGCGCGCAGAGGCCGCACATTCGACCGCGCGACGTCCCGGGGCCCCGCACCGAAAACATCTATCCCCCCACTTCCTATCATTCGGGCATCTCTGGCGGACATGGCCCAACTCCATGCACTTGAAGCACTGGAGTGGGCGCGCCGCCAGCACCTCCACTCGCGACCACAGCCACCCAATCTTGACCTTTCCAGTCTTCGACAGGGCGGCCGCAACCGCAAGCGGGCACCTCACCCACGCGGTGCCCAGCCCATCCGGGCTGAACCTAACTGGCCCTACCCTTATCTCCGCGGGGAGACAGCCGCCCGCCCGGGCGATCTCCGAGGCGATCGCCTGGGGGGTAGCCACCTCCCCAAGATCCCGCACTCTGATCTCAGCCGTCCTGACCGGGCGGGTCACTCTTACACCCTCCATCTCGGTAAGGACGGCCGACATCGTGGCCGCCAGTCGCTCCGCCTTCCCCCTGCCCCAGCGATCCCCAGGATCAAGGTGCCCGTCCTTGAGCTTGAGCGCCTCGATCCTGAGGACCGTCAGGTCCCCCTTCTCTTGAGCGATCCTCATAGCTTCCGCGTACCCCTCTTCCGGGGTCAGTCAGAATGACCGCCGCCGTCCGAGGGGCCCGCGGAAGCTTCCTCCTCTCCTCCTCTGTCCGGGCTGCCTCTGCGGGTGGTGGACGCCGCTGCGTCTTCTCCCGCGGGGTCCCCTTTCTTTGGGGCGTGCCTCGCCGTTGCTGCTGCTGCTCTTGCTACACCAGCTGCAGTCGCCAATTCTGCTGTTGCTGCGGCTGCTGTGGTCGTTGCCGCTGCTGCTGTGACCCCTCCCGCTGTTGCTGTTGCTGTCGCTGCTGCGGATGCTGCGGCTGCAACAGCGGTTGCTGTGGCGTCCGCTGTGCCTCCTCTGAGGCCAAGGCCGCTCTCCTCTCTCGCTTGATCGCCTTGCGTCCAAGAATCTGGATCCAGGGGCCCTCGGGTTGGACCATCGCCCTCTTCCTGCCTTCTTCTTCTTCGGGGGATGGGGTTGGCGCCTCAGCCTTCCCCCGCTTCCTCTTCCTTAGTTGCGGGGTGGCTGCCTCGTCAGTTGCCATCTCTCCCTTCTCGGCCGCATCAGTTACGGGTCCGGGGGGAGGCACCAGGACCGCAGCGTCCGCGGTTCTCATGCAACCCCCCACATCCGCCATCGCAGCCGGTGCCGCTATTTCACGGGGGATCCCATTCGCCAGACCCATCATTCTGAGGACACGCGGCTCCCAATCCTCCTTAATCCATCTGTCCATAAAGTTGGCCCAGCATCGTCCAGGTAGGCCTCAACTCCCTCTTAGACGGAGGCAGCCACTCCAGAGAGGCCGACTTCGCCCCGGAGGACGGGGCCCCGCGAGTCTCCTGGTTCTTCTCCGGGGGGGGGGGGTAACCCCCCCGACCCTCTCTCGGCGACACCGCAGGCGTCGTGGACCCGACAGTATCGCGGAGCTCGTTGCACCTGCGCTCGAGCTCCGCGATCTTCCGGTCCTTCTCTCTCTCCCCTTTTTCTCCACCTTCTCTAATTTTAGGCGGAGGGCCCCTAGCTCTCCTTCCATCTTGGCTGAAGGGTCCCCCACTCTCCTTGCGAGAACTCTTGCTCCGGCCCTTCCCACCAGTGACGCCAGGCGAAGGCTCCGCTTTGCGCCCCCGGACAAGTTTTGCGCAACGTATGCCACGTTGTCCACTACCTCCGCGTGACGCGCCACGAGCTCCGCCAAGGCCGCTGTCTCCTTAATCGCCATCTGATCCATCACGTCCAGCGTTGGGAAGGTCACCGCTGGAGGGAGAGCTCAGGACGGCAACTGTACCGTCTCCCATACCCCCTCTTCCCTGATGATGCTCTCCAGCTCCTTGGCTAGAAGGGTCCGTTCCTCCGCCTTCTCCTTTGCGGCCTCCAGAGATCGAATCTTCGCCCGAAGCTTGTTGGTCTCTATCTTGGCCGCCCTCGCCATCGGATCCTTCGGATGGCGACCTCTAGTCTCTAGGCTAGAGGAGCGGCGCAGCGGGGTCTTTGCCGAAGGCGTCTTAAACATCTCCTCACTCCATTCCTCGTCCGAGGAGCCAATCGAGACACATTCGGCCAAATGAGGCGGAGGAGAACGCCGACGCCGACCGCGCCCCCCGATCCTTCTCCGTGCTCGCCAAGCGTCTCTTGGAATTACGAAGCCCAGGCCTCGACGCCCTGTCCTCGTCCTCCGTCCTCGTCTTAGTCATCGTCGTTGTGGCTATGGTCTTGTCAGTCATTTTTTGAAAAATCACACTCGGCACGGCTGCGTCGCCGGGGTATACTCCCACCGCCCAGCTACCAACCGGGCGGGTCTCCGAGTTCCGTCGGGGAGCCGACATTTGCCGCAAGCCCCAGGAATAATCATCCGGGACACGGGACTCCAGCCACTTACACGTGGGGCAAGCCCCAGTCCTACGGCTTTCAGAAGTCCCCTGCCTCCGACAGCACGGGCACCGTGCTGAGTGTCGCCACACGGGGGCCTCATGGACGGTTGGGGCAAAGGAGGCCACGCCCCCTTCCATATCTGCCATGGCAACGCCCGATGTGGAAAAAACTCCCCCATTGGGCAACACCTACTCGACTCCTCGCTTCGAAACGGAGCGCGATCGCGAGGAGCCGAGTTACCCCACCTAGAGGCCGTCGGATTTCGACCCGGAAAACGTCCCGGCGGCTCCAGACGGCCACACCCACCACACACTCACATCCACACACTCACCCTAACACGCACAACATACACTCAACCACACGCACTCACTCAAGTGTGGCCGCACCCGCTCGGCCCCGACCTCGGAATACGTTCGAGCGGCCCGAGCGGCTCCCCCAAACACACCCGCGGGGAGCGAGGGGGAGCCCCTTAGGACTCACCTTCCCCCCGGCGATACCGCACACATGCATGTCTCTGCACTAGTGCAGAAACACCACATACGTGACACCCGCCAAATGCGGGTGTACACACATCCCGAGGGAGTGAGGCTCCCTACAGCCGCTCACGGGATTCCCCGTGACTGATCGCAACGACGCAACCCTTACGTCCCGAATCGCCGGAGGGAGCCAGCGCCCGCCGCCGCGCCCGCGGGACGGAATCACGGAATACGGGATGCCCCGGAGACGGGTGACCTCCGAGTCCATTGATCCCCCGTGGGAGACAATGGAACGGAGTCCCCGCTAAACTCTATTAGTCCCAGATCGCACAGAGTGATCCGGTGTTGATTGGGGCGGCAAGCCGCGCCTGCATCAACAACCCTTCGGGGATCAGCAGAAGGGGGGGAAGGAGCACTCGCAACGACGATCCGCCCACAAAACCGCGGCGATCCGCGCACGCCACCGCCACGCCCTCCAATCCGGTGCAAACTAAGCACCTCACCAAGTGGGTGTCCGCGAACGAACGCCCGGGGACCGCTTCTACAGGGAACTCTCCGCCCTACAACTAGGGCCCCCACCTGGAGCCATGCCCTGACCCCAGCCTCCACGGCTATCTCCGCAGAGATTAGGCGCCTCCCGGCCGGTTTGTTTTCGGGGTGTCCGCTCCCCGGGTGTGTGTGGCTTATAAGGCGGTCACAGTCGCCCGTGACGAAGGCCGGATCGGGCCGCGCTTTTTGCGGCCTCTCCATCATCAGGGGAGAAGCCACGCGCCCTACGGTCACAATGCCCGGCAAGGGATAACTCGGGGTGGCCAAGTCCCGTCTGCAGACCGGGCGGGGTGACCTGCCCCACCCCGGAATGCAGTCCCTGAGTGGCTCGGGTACCTCGGGAGCGCTACTTCCCGTACCGCCGGATTGCTGGAATCTCTCCCACCGCTCCGGCGGCCCCTGAGGGGAACTAAGCTGTGAATTTTTTTTTCACAATTTGTTACATATTGTATCTAAATTTGATAATAATTCTTCAACGTTCTGTTGTTGATTTCAAAAATTTTATGATTGATTTTTGGACTACTATGCATCCTTTACAAACAAATGTATGTTCTTTTGGAGAATGGGATTATACTAGAGATAATATGTATAATATTTGTTACGTGTCCACGCATGCTTCCTATACTGAACTTGAAAAATTTATACAATATTTTGAGCTAAAGTGTGCGATGGCAATATCAATCCGTTGCCAATAATGATGGAAAAAAAATACATTTCCTCTACTAAACATGTGAAAGACACAACTTTAAAATTATTATTATTATTATTATACTCTCATTATACTCTCATTTAATATTAGTTTGATATTCATTGTTCATGCAACAAGATGTCACAGTTGAAAGAAATTTTCAGTCGAACCGTTTCGAGAAACCGATGTTAAAACGAGACAAGACAAACGAAGAACCACTGATAACGCGACTGATAACAATTGGTACGATCAGTATGCAACTGTGTGTGTGTATTGAATCTGAAAGAAATTCCTGTAACATTGAGTCAAATGTTAAAATTCATGCAACTTCAGGGGTCGTGTGCATGTGTGTTCATACTTATTGGAATTGGCGGTGCGATATTGTACATTACTATCCATCTATCATTATCTACTTCTGTGTCCAGCCATTTTGATCTACACGAATCGCTCAATATTGGTGCGATGTCTCTCTATTCTCTCTAATCGTTCCTGCTGCGTTTCCTCAGTCATAGCCTTAGATTTCTTCGTTAGCATTATGCCGGCAGGCGATGAGAACGGGATAGGATTGTCAACAAATAAACGGTTGTGTGATCAGAGAGTATCGTTGTATCCATATTACTCGACAATTCTCAATGTGTAAGACATTATATTCCCAATGACATTGGGTCAAATTAAAAAATTTGAACTTTTAAATAACATTTCAATAAACGTTTACGGCGTTGAAAATAAAGAAATATTGCCGCTACAACTCACTAGCCGGAAGAGGGAGAAACACGTCAACCTGCTGTANGTGCAGGAAGACGANGTGGGACACTTCGCCTGGATTAAGAACTTGTCCCGCCTCGTAAGCTCGCAGTTGAGCAGAAAAGAACATTAAAAAAAATATTTCTGCGATCGGTATGTATATTTTTAGTTACGCAATAATTGATGTTATCAAATTAACAAAAAAAAATTGTTTGTTAATAAACTTTCATAAAAATGTGTTATATTTCCTATAAATATTTCCCTAATATAAGAATGTAAGACACTCACTCTCTCTCTTATGATTTATAGATAATTTATACAAATTTCTTTACAAAATAAAAAGTAAAGCAATAATTATTTTACATTCATTTGATACTTGCGACAAGATGTTACAATTAAACGAAAGAAAATTTATTTTATACAATAAAAAAAACAAAAAAAAACAAAGAGAAATCTAAATCGATGGTTAACATCTTGTTATGGATATCAAATGAATAATTTACATGGATTAAAATGTTTTTATTTTAATATCATAAATATAATTCTATGATATTAAAATGTTTTTATTTTAATCCATGTAAATTAATTTACATGGATTATATTGTATGCCTTGCTTCAATTGAAACTCTTTTTGGTTGGTTTGAGAATAACATTCTCTATTCCACAGCATGCAATTTATTTAATTATTTNNTTATTTATTTATTTATTTTTATTTATGTTAGAAATACCATTGGAACAGATTAAAATACAAAANGTTGAATAAGAATAAAGAATTTATAAAAAATAAAGAGTAAATTAGAGAAAGAGAAACAGAGACAATTCTGGCTGATTATTGTTATTGTTATTGTCAATGTCCTTATCCTCATCTGATCTGTTCATCGACATGTTGAAGTATTAGCACGACGACGATGCTTGTTTGAATATTTGTACAACCTTTAAGAAATTAATATAATATCAAACCAATTTCTTCTTCTTCTTCTTATTTTTCGCGTTATCGTTATAAAGTATTTAATCATTTGATCCATTCGCGTCTTCGCTGTGCTGAAGTAGTAGCACGACGATGCCTCTGTGAATACTTATACAATCAGAATTGCATGCTGAGTATGTGAGCGCTGAATCTATTCTTGAACCAACGAAAAAAAGGGTTCAAATTGAAACAAGACATACAAATTTGTAATATTTTGGTAACGGACTTACAGATGGAGTAGAAGGAGAGCTGGTCGAGAACGTCTGGTGGAGACGGATAACTCTCTACCTCTGGCGTCATCTCGAGAACGCCCGGAAACGGAGAAATCTCTACCTCTGGCGTCATCCCGAGAACGCCCGGAAACGGAGAATTCTCTACCTCTGGCGTCATCCCGAGAACGCTCAATGGAGACGGAGAAATCTCTTTTTTTTCCCAGATAGAAAATTTTTGCAATAATTATGCATTTAGTGTTTACAATTACTTGAATAATTCTAAATTTATATTTACTTGAATAAATTTTATAAATTAAAAAATTCTAAATTTACTTGTATAATAAATTAAAAATTAAAAATTCTAAATTTACTTGTATAATAATTCTAAATTTACATTTACTTGAATAAATTTTATAAATTTAATTATTGCAGCACTTTTCTATCTGGGTAATTGGTTCTGTTAATTGCGCACGGTTTCGAGATCGAACTGACCGGAAGGGTATGAAATTGTCGACGCCTCGGTCCTCTCGTGGAAATTCGGCCAGGCTCGGAATCGTTCAGCTCGCCCTCGGTCCTCTCGTGGAAATTCGGTCAGGCTCGGAATCGTTCGGTAATGATACATGCAGAATGAAAAAGACTTAATATATAATACCTTATAATATCAGTTATCTTTTTATGATGAAGTTGCGTTTCACGTGTAGTCACAAATGTAAATACTAATTTTGACATGACCAATGATTTTGCTGCTTTATATAGACTTTCTTTCTTAACTTTTAAATATATATATATCACACATTTTATCACACCTATAAAAATAGTATAAGAGAGAATATTAAAATATAACATATTTTATATAATAATCTATAACATATTATACAATGCCGATAATTTCCTTGTATAATCTGAACTATCGCACTAACCAATTTATCAACTTTGTCAAAATAAATTTGTACTTTCTTTTTATCAATTGCACCTTCATCCGCCATATGTTTCATACGAATTATACAGGGTGTCCGAAATAAAAGTTCTCACACGAAAGTTGGTAGTAGATCGGGTGAAACCGAGAAGAAAAGTCATGTACCATTTTACAAAATTCGCAATAGTCATTGAGTTATTAATTATTAAAAATCGCCGTATTAGCCTGGCCTACCGCCGAATACAAGCGCGCGGAGAGATACGACCGCCCAGCGTTATTGTTATCAAGATCACGAGGAGTTGTTTACTACACACGGCAATGCCTAATAGCGGCGGTTTGGAGCTGCGATTGTCCCCCTGTTTTTTGCCAAACAACTCCTTCAGTATTTCATACTTTCAGTACTTCATAATAATAACTCATTTTTTTGATTGTGTCATCATTTTCTCGCTAAATAAGATGCACCAAATTCGTCAAGCATTTTACCCTCCTTTATGTGGATCCTATTATAAAACTAATCAGAACCATTCGATCATTTTGCTTCGAAGACAACTGAGAAGAAATATTATATTCTGCTAAATATGCATACAAGAATTATCAAATGATAGATATCCATTTTATTTTTACTTTTTAAACTAATAAAGTACTTTAATATTTAATATTACTTATATTATATTGTTGCACCTTCGTCGACGATCCTTGACGACGCTGCGACTCGCGCCTCCGTGCGCGGCGACACACTCACTCTCACAAGCACACGCGGCTCGGGCACGTTAATAGAAAGAGACCGTTTTCGAGAAAACACCAACTCTTTATTAGATAACTAGCGATACAAGAAAGAACGCGTCCTCCGCGAGAGGAGTCCGGCGAAAATCTGATGGGAGACTTGTTTGACAACAAGCTCACCAGCAACCGTTGTTCCCATGACTTCAAGTCAATCTGCGTTGACTTCACGGCCGGTCGATCGATTCCGCCAATCGACCCGTCAGCTGACTCGCGCGGCCGGGAGTATACTGGGCGGCCGCAGCACGCAACAATATTATAATATATATGATATCTCTCAGGAAAAAAAATAAAAAATTCTTCAAAGTAAGATGTGTATTTTTTTTATACTTATAATTATCCTGAAATATTACCAATCTTTTTGCCACTTTGAATGTGTACCCAAAGCTCAACAATTCCAAAGCCCCCCCCCCTCTCCCGGAACCCAGAACACTGTTTAGCCTCCAATCATCGCTTGATGTCATCTCGAGTGAGAAATGAAATAAAATTCCTTTCAGCTGTGTGCATACATACATATCAGGAGCTGAATAATTTTTAGTAAACGTGACTCGAGGCTGATAAGAATATAATTTTTATATATTATTTCTTGTAAACAAACCGTAAACACGCTGCAAGTTAACCATCGTTCGACATCGTTTTCCTGAAAACATTAGTGCATCAACGTGATGCGAAGAGAGATTATTTCGTAACGTAGTGTATAACGATTTTTAATAATTCTGTCAAAAATTATCAACCTACATGTAACTTCCACATTCTTTAACGTTAGTAGACCACCTATGAGGTACTTTCGATGGCTAGACTAAGACGTGATAAGTAACGTCTCGGTCATCGTGAAACGTGCTGATTGGTTACTAATGCGCATGTGACCGCCCTGAGATTCTGTCGCATGTGCATTTTTTGTCTTACTAGAAGGGCGAAGTGTTAGAGTGATGGACTTGTAGCACGAATAGCATTCAGGAGTCTCGAGTTCAAATCTTGGTGACTCATTCGTCCCGCGTATAGAGAGTCTCTATATATGGTTTTTTTTTCAAGAGATGGAAAAGAATTAAAGACTCAATGTATTTATGTGCATATGTATATATAATTAAAAAATTCCAAAAACATAAGCAAGGAAATTGTTCTAAAAATCACCTCTCACCGCAAGAGCGAATAAAAACTGTTGTCTACTGATGTATGTATATACAACATTAGAAATACATCACCAAGAAAATATTTTTTTTCTCTAGTATTTTGACGTATTGCTAAAAAAAAACCACTTGACGTATTTTGACGTTTTCTTAAAACTACTTGGCGTATTTTGACGTATTGCTAAAAAACCGCTCAACGTATTTTGACGTATTTTGACGTATTTTAACGTATTGCTAAAAACCACTCGATATATTTTAACGTATTTTGACGTATTGTTAAAAAAACCACTCGACATATTTTGACGGTTTCTTAAAACTATTTGATGTATTTTGACGTATTTTAACGTATTGCTAAAAACTACTTGACGTATTTTGACGTTTTTCTTAAAATCACTTGACGTATTTTGACGTATTGTTAAAAACTGCTTGACGTTTTTTAACGTATTGCTAAAAACCATTCGACATTTTTTTGACGTATTTTAACGTATTGCTAAAAACCACTCGACGTATT
>JAJVSH010000188.1:192688-206670 GCA_021460005.1 Tetramorium alpestre | reverse complement strand
ACACACACACACACACACACACACACACACACACACACACACACACACATATATATATGTGTGTATATACAATATATATATATATCTCACAAACTTTACATGAACTTCGCTTACAATCATAAACACTTTATAACTATATTAATATAATTATGTTAGTAACACCTTATAACTATATTTGTCTTATATAAAATTTGTACATAAAAATTTTGTATGTAAAAGACATTAGGAAAGATCATTAATATCTAATTTTGTTTCTCTTCCCAATATTTTAGTTACGCTTTCATTGCTTTGATTTCTAACAAATAAACACTTTTCTTAATGCGGCAGCCTTTTTCATTTCTTCCCAATATTCTTTTCCCATAATTATGGCATGAAGTCTTTCTTGATGTACAGGGGAAAAATTATTGGTCAAGCTTTTGCCAGTCGATTTTACTCGTCGAGATCGCCACCATTGCATCATAAACATGGTATCGCAAAATTAACTTTCAAGGTCATTTTCAATGTCAAATTTTTTTATTGGCTTAGATTCTACTCGTCGAACTGAACAAAAGTCTCAAAGGGACCATATGCCGGAAATCAATATTTCATAGAGAAATTTTCGTTTCAAGTTTTTTTACCTGAAATTTCTAAAAAATCGATTTTTATGACGTCAGAAAATAAATCTGATGCTTATAAAGCTTCTTAAAATCATGTTCTTGTTCCCTTCGGGGTATCTTGGTACCCAGTAACATTTTAACGGCTGTTCAACGGTCCTTAAAGAAACGGTCATTTGCCTCGGAGAGGAATAATATATCGCTCCATAAGACATTCGTTACTTGTGCTTAAGAAGCTTTCCATTCATATCCAGACCTTTTTCATGATTATTAGAAGACCGTCGTTGATATTGAATCAATTTTCAGTGTAAAATTAAAAAAAATTGTTTTAANTTTTTACCAAATTTTTTCTAAGGNTAACGTTGCTGTAGCATGCCTCGACGTGNTGGCCGTGATCNGNCGCATCGGGATGGGNGTGACCAACGTCTAATGCTTCGAGCAATTGATCGTGTTCATGGTAATTACACACGAGCACGAGCTCTTTATGCTAGTTGGTTGCGACGCAAAGCTAATGGCAGACCATTACGTCCAGGGTCCGTGCCTGATCGTCGAGAATTTCAACGACTCGATGAACGATTTCATAATTAGGAGCAAATGAATTTTGCAGATGCTGGCCACCGCAGGGCAAGTCGTCCTCGTGTGTCTTTGAGAATTGAGGAACGTGTGATTGCTCTAGCTCGAACTTATCCTGTCATGGGATCACGACGTATAGACGCGCGAGTAGGGGTTGATCATAAAACAGTCTTGCACATTCTCCGTGAGGAAGGCCTACGACGTGAGGAAGACCCTACAAAGTGCAGGTAGTGCATGAGTTACGATCTGGTAATTGCACAGCTCGTTTTCGTTTTTGTCGGTGGATACTTCGCAAGATCCGAAGAAATCGGCATTTTCTGAAAAATATAGTGTTCACTGATGAATCCAGTTTTTCCAGCACTTCCATTTTGAACCGGCAAAATGTTCGCATCTGGCGCAGACGCAATCCACACGCTATGGTCCAAAGAGTTCAGCAGGGCCGTTTCTCAGTCAATGTTTGGGCAGGGATATTCGGGAATGATTATATTGCTCCTGTGTTTCTCTCAAACCGATTGTCAAGCGTTGAGTATTTGCGGTTTCTACGTCATATTCTCCTGAATCGANTGCGACGTATGGTTCCGAGGAATGCCCGTAATCGAATTTTTTTTATGCATGACGGTGCTCCACCGCATTTCGGCAGGCAAGTCCGCGCTTTTTTACAACGAGCTTTTGGAACTCGATGGATCGGTCGTAATCCTGAGCCACACTTGGTCCGCTCGTTCACCTGACCTGAACCCTCTGGACTTTTATTTCTAGGGAGCTCTGAAAGCCATTGTTTATGGGTCAGGCAGGGCTTTAAAGACGGCTCAGGATTTACGAGATCGCATTGGCGATTGGAAGAGGCGGTTGCTATTTTAGCACGAAATCGAGCTGTGCTCCGTAGAGTGCGAGATAATTTGGTGGAGAGACTCCAAGTCTGCATTGATAACGGTGGTGGTTACGTTGAAGCTGGCAGACAAGCACAACTGCTCAGAACTATTGGGGCCGATGGGTCAGTTCTGTTTATTCGTAGGCAGCGTCGACGACGATTAAGTGAGAGGCAAGGGGAACTCACTATAATCAAGTCACCCCAAAGTGAGAAGCGAGGGAAACTCACTATAATCAAGTCACCCTAAAGTGAGAGGCGAGGGAAAGTCACTATAATCAAGTCACCCCGAAGTGAGAGGCGAGGGGAACTCACTATAATCAAGTCACCCCGAAAGAAACAGAAATCTACCACGTCCACGTTGTTGTTCCTGGGTAACGCTAAGAATAGATTAAGCAGATTTTTGACCTTGAAAACGAATTTTTCAGGGTCATTTTTGGGGGATGATTTTCGCTAATCATGATCAGGATATTCAGAACATGATTTTAAGAACTTTATAAGCATCAGATTTATTTTCTGACGTCATAAAAATCGATTTTTTGGAAATTTCAGGTAAAAAAACTTGAAACGAAGATTTCTCTATGAAATATTGATTTCCGGCATATGGTCCCTTTGAGACTTTTGTTCAGCTCGACGAGTAGAATCGACTGGCCAATAAAAAAATTTGACATTGAAAATGACCTTGAAAGTTAATTTTGCGATACCATGTTTATGATGCAATGTTGGCGATCTCGACGAGTAGAATCGACTGGCAAAAGCTTGACCAATAATTTTTTCCCACCCTGTACAATTTGGTAATGAGATAACATTTGTTTTATGCTTTGTAATTTCCGCGAAGGAATTGTCAATAATAAAGCATAGAGAAAGTATAAATCAAAATAGTTTTATTGTATAAACTTATATTTTTAATTTTTTTATATTAATGCTTGTATTGCAGTTAAATAAAAATTTAAGATAGTTCAACGAACGATTATATATGCTTTACAAATAAATATATTTAACGAATCACATAAATCTTAATTTCTATGATTGCACGATAATACTTATATAATAATGCACATTTTGTGAGATTAGTTTTATCAAGTATAAATAAAAATTGTTAAGGTACTGATCAAATGGATATCAATAAATATTGAATATTTTGGAGTATTAATTATTAAATTAAACATTTAAAAAATTGAACTGTACTGACAATAATAATGCTTATCAAGTAAGCCGGAAAAAAGTAAGAGTGATAAAATTCAGTTAGATCAGTCAGCATCTCTGCGATAAAATCAGGATCTCTATGTATACTTACAACTTGAAGATCTTGATAAGTATAAACAATCACAAAAATCACAAAATTCGCGACCCGTAACGAATAATTGTCCTTGTACTTGAAAGTAGTAGTTATGAGTTCTCTTCAAAGTAAGGACTTTCTTTTCATTCAACATATTGTATAAATATCGTTATTGGCGTTATTAATTTATCTCTGGCAGCATAAGGACATTTTACTTCTAACACTTTGGCTAATAAACGATCAGGTGAAGCTCTTAAATATGGATGTGTTTGACTAATAAAGAGTCCACATTCAACTGCATGAAACCGCAAAAACGTGCCATGAACTTATTAATAGCAATTGGTGATTCCATGTCTGTGGCTTTAGAAGTAATTTTTTTTGGATTTAGTATACTATCAGTTAGTTTTTTACAAACATCTTCACGATTCTCTGCTCGAAGAGCTTTGAAAATATTAAAAAAATTACTCGCAGTGATACGATATTGACGATGTTGATGCCATATTTTATTTAATGTTTGTCCTTGTGTCATTAATTCTATTTTTTTACGTCATTCTCACTCACATTTGCTATTTTTATTGTCTCCAAAAAAACTTGCATTCGATTCAATTTTGAATAATTATGATCTTGGTCAAGTGCATAAGGATTCGCTGGAGTTGTGAGTTGTTCATATGGCATGGAAGATTCTTGATATGCAATGCATAAGTTTTTTACTCTTTCGTTAACTTTTCATGTGTAGCTAAATTTTGGGGGTCGTGGATTAAATTGATTATTAGAATCAGCATTTCTCTTTAATTCATTTGCTTTAATAGGCGTTCCTGTGTAATTTTTTTTAGGGTGGTGGAATGTTTGAAGTTTTTGTGTAAGAAAACAACTTTTCTTAGTAAAGCATTTTCCTTCTCGTGACATCTGTTCTGTAGCAAGCAGAAGAACGACGACGTGTTTGCAATGAGCTTCACCTCCAGCCCCACTAGCACAATCACATGTAGACCCTTCAATAGTTCCATCATTTGCCAGCTTCACATGTAAAATATATTGGACTTTTTTTATTGAGCATTACATAGTCCTTTCAAGAAATGTTCATCTGGACCAAAAGAACAATAGCGAAGTCAATTAAAAAAATTGTTTTTATACATATCCTCTGCTGATCCTAATTTTTTATTGTATTTACAATTATTAAATTATAATATTGAATATAAACAAATAATAATATTGAACACTCAAAACTTTTAAATGAAAAATTTAAATAAAAACATAAATATAAATAATAATGTAAACAACATCTTGTTGAAATTAATCAAGAATTAAATGTGTATTTTTTAATACATTCTGTACTTTTTTATGAAAAATTATTTTAAATACTCTTTCTACAAACTTTAGGATTATTTAAAAATTTCTTAAGCTATTTTATTCTAATTACCTTTGAAGAAAAAGCTCCACATGTTTATATGTAATCAGTGGAATATTAGTATCTGAGTTAACATCTCGAAAATTAAGTCAGGTGGGATTGCAAAAGGAGGCGGCTCGGGTTGTATATCAATATTCAGAACAAAGTTATTGTTCTTATCGTAAGCAAGCAATCTACAAAAAAATGAAAAAAAGAAAATAATTACATTCTGTTGATTTGCAATAGAATTTTTCCTTCTTTACTCTGTGTGAATGAGAAAAGATTTGTGAATGTAAATGTAAATAGGAAAAGTTTTTTATTATAATACTTTATTATATACTTTATATGTAACTTCATATAAAGGAATATTTTTAGGTTAAGTACATAAAATTAAGATAAACTATCTAAAAAAAAAGAAAAAATATATTGTACTTTTATGTGTAATAAATAAAATAGATTTTTTTTTAAAGTAAAGATAGAAAATAATAACGGTTATGCCTTTCAATTAGGGTTGCTTTTTTCCAGTGACAGGTGCATTTCTTGCTCGTAGTTCTCTCTGAAGTTGAACAACTGTCCAATTTTCATACATCTGCAACCTTTTCTTTAATTCTCTTTAGTAGATACAATTTACTTCATTTTAATTCACCGTCTATTTTAACGATCAAGTACTTATATATAAAGAATGAAAAATGATCTATTTTACGCGCTCCTGAATCAACGGACGAATCAGACGTTAGGTTGCTGTCTCGGTGCTGCCATCTGCTCATAGTTTCTCATATCGGGATCCCCGTTGTGGCTTTACAAATCCATCAAGACGTTGAAATTGATTATTCAGATGTACAAACAGTAAAAGACGCAAGAAAAAACCTAGAAGAAGAGATTGCTGTTCATAAAGGACTTTGAAATAAAAAGTGTTAATGATGAGGTTGAACGTCTAAAAGCCCAACTTAACCGAATATAACGAATTGGACCAAAATAGCAATAAAATTAGTGATTGAGTTGACGAACAAGTTACAAAGGCCAAAAAAATACAATGCGTTGGTGAAGAGTTAAATCCATTTTACTTACCAGAATTCGTCGATATGCTTTTATTACGAGCTAAAGAATTCCCTGTGGACTAATGTCGGGATGGACTACAATATATCACATGCAACTTCAAGTTATGTAGAAGTATGGTGTAAGAAGAAAGATGAACTATTCCGATGGATACGCTGAAGGTTAAAAGTAGTGGGGGACAGTCAGCCAATTACGCTTTGAGCTTTTATGCGAACATATGCGAAATTCAATATGGCTACTGACTGAGTCTCGTCGTGTTGTTTATCGTGAACAATGTGCTAAAAATGCCAGTGTGTTGCGTTAAAAATTACAAGCCGGGCCAGTCGTGGTAACAGAGAAAATTACAACGTATTGTTGTGTTATTTTCCAAAAGAGCCTGAAATAAGGAGACAGTGGCTCGAAGCTTGTCAGAGAAAAGAAATGGATATTAAACTTAGTTGTGGTGAGTTTATATTCTGAATGCTTTATGTATAATTACCGGGTAAATGATTTTATTTGTCATGTTCCAAAGATTATTAAGAAATCTTATTTTTAGTTGCAGTATGTGAGCGACATTTTGTACCAGATTGCATCGAAGAGAAATGGACACAACAACGCTCGAAGAATCAGCCACGACTGATTCGATGGCTGAAAAAAGACTCAATACCAACGGAATTGCTGAATATTCCAAAGGAAACAATACCACAGCTTGACGAACCAAAAGAAAAGATACCCCGGTAAGTTCAGAAATCTATCCATTTAATCTTTTGCATTTATTTTTCACGAATATCTGTTGTGCAGTTCATAATAGTTTCGGAATAATACCGAAAACTGAAAACCTACCTCACAATTTCTATTAATAAGATTTATTTAATAATGGTATTTATTCTATCGTATAGCAAATCCAAAATACCATCTTATAACGAACTTGTTGCTTATGCGAAGAGAAATACGGAGATGGGTGCTAATGCCGTAAGCACAGAAAATGATGAGCGAGACGAACAATCAAAAAGTGAACACGGTGGTTTACCAGTGGAACTCGCTGAAGCAATGAATATGTATGTATGAATATGTACATTTTATTGTATATCTAAATTTAAATAATCAACAGTAACATAAAAAAATTGAAATTGTTGACAAATAAAATAATTATTAAAGCATTTTCGATTAATATTTATTCATGTATTATTTTTTTACAGTGCTGAACAGTTAGACAATCAGCCGAATAGGGAAGCTGAAATGCTTCTGGAGCTAAAAAAATTACAAGAGGAAAACAAACAACTTGCTAGCGAGAATACGCAGCTCTCTGTTGCGAATACGCAGATCTCTATTGCATTTAAGCAGCTCGCCGAAGAAAATGAGCACTTGAAAAAAGATGCCACTAAAAATCTTAACGAGTTTCAACAACTGCAAAAGAATGTTGAAAAAAACGCTGAAACAATAGCGTTCGACGCATTGCGTATGGTGTTTACATCTGGACAAATTAAAAGGATTATATCTCCAAATAACAGTCATGTGACATGGTCAGCTGAAGACATTTCTTCTGCTATTGCCCTGCGGTCAATAAGTGCCAGAACATACAATTATTTACGGACGGTGAAAAACATACCTTTGCCTTGCGTGCAAACTCTCAGAAATTGGAGTGCTCATTTTAATGTCAAACCGGGCATTTTGAAAGATGTTATATAAATAATGCAGAGTAAGGGAGGAGGCTTGTCTATGATAGAGAAACTGACTATATTGTCTTTTGATGAACTCTACATTTCGAATAAAGTAGATTTGGAACGTCGTGAGCAAAAGATATATGGACCGCATAAAACAAGTCAATTTATAATGGCTCGAGGCCTTATCGGAAACTGGAAACAACCAATCTTTTACGACTTCGACCAACCCATGACAAAAGAAATTTTATTTAAAATCATAACATGTCTTCAAGAAGTAGGTTACACTGTTGTTGCGGTTACGAGTGATTTGGGACCTACAAATGCACGCTTATGGAAGTCAATGAATATTGGAGTTGAGATCCAACTAATAAAAATTCTGAAGTGATGAAGAAGGAAAGCAATGTTTCTTTTTGTATCCATTAGACAAAAATTTGAAAGTGTTCGTTTTTGCTGATATACCACACATAATTAAACTAGCTAGAAATAATTTGTTTGATTCAGGATTTATCGTCGACAGTCAGTTAATAAACAAAGAAATTTTAGAAAAGCTAGTTGCACTAAATTCCTGTGATTTAAAAATTGCTTTTAATCTCTTAAGTAGACTTCATTTAGATGTTAAAGGCAACCAGCGACAATCTGTAAAATTAGCTGCACAAATTTTTTCTAATCGCAATGCAAAGACAATTGAATATTGCGGAAAACAAAAATTTCTTTCACACAATAACAATTAGCAGATAATGTCAAAGGTCTTAAGCCTTTTTAATGACTGGTTCGACATATTTAATTGCCACTCTAAATTCTAAACACAGTTTGCGTGCGTATGGAGTTGATTTGCAGAAACAAGATGTAATTCTTGATCAAATGGATAAACTTGTTAGCAATATGCGAACTCCAAAGAGATTGACATTACTTGCATTTCAAAAATCTCTTCTTATTGAGGAATCTTATTGAATAACCGTTCATTAATACAATTACTTCAGTATGTGAAGGAAAAATATTCCACGGATACGTTAACGATCGATTTTATCATTACGAGAAGACTGAATCAGGATATTCTGGAAAATTTTTTTTCATACATAAGAGCTATGGGACATGCAAATGACCATCCTTCACCAGTGGAATTGCAGAACCATTTAAAATGGTACATCCTCGGAAAGCATTCTAGGCATGCTTTATCAAATAAAAAAAATACGGAAAATAACCCGACATTTTTTTCATGGATATAGAAGATGCATGAAAATGTTTCTTGGACATCTGACTGCTCAGACATTCAAGAAGATGATGACCTCGCAAAAGAGGTAAAATTGTTCATGCAAGTTGATCACGTTGAAACATTCACAGTCAATGAAGACCATGAAGAAGAGGTTAATGAGGAAGAATGAATCAGGTACTTGAATCAATATCAAGATACACGGTAATGTCTCGCGCCAAGTATATACAGTTTTGACTTCTGACTTTATGTCCTTATATTAATTTATGGTTGTCATCTCCGTCTTTTGTGATGCCAAATCTACGATAATAATTTCATATAATCATTATATGCACTGCAACGTCAGAAATAATTTCAAATGGCAATACTTGCGCTACCATGTTTCTTGGCGTTTTTTTTTAAAAAGCTACTTTGTTTGCAAAACAAATAAAAGCGATACAAATAATGAGAGAGCATACAAAACAATCCAAAGAACACAAAATCTAAAATCGGGTCATAAGACGTCTTATGATCCGATTTTAGACTTTGTGTTGCCTGGGAAGTGATTAAATTCCAGGCACTTTAGTATAATAATAATAATTTAATACAAATTGTACAATATATACAAATAAATATACAATAATATACAATAATAAATTCTACAAATATTTAATTACAAGCACAACACAATAAATTATTATAATAATTATAATTATTACTTGTACCACTTAATTAACCGCAATTGATAAGATGTTTACAATGTACATGTATAAAGGATTTACATACATGTATAATGTGTGTAAATAAGTGACAGCTTATACAAAAGAATAAAAAATACTACTACTTTATTTTATGACTTTTTCAGAAACCCAGATAGTTTATACTACTTCAACCATTGATGAGTTTGCTTCAGGAATTTGAAACTTCAATAGCTAGTCTAAAAAAAAACAATTGAAACAGAAGCTTTGATTTATATAGCTGGTTATGTTGCACATAAATTTCGGCATAAATACCCGGAATTAGGTGTTCCTACGTCAACTCTTCCTCTGACAGATAATTGGCTGTCTTGCATATCCAGAGGAAACTGTATGTAACTGTATGTAACCTCCAAAGATTTGCAGACAGCAGCCAGTATTATGAACGAAGAATTTATAAAACTTCATGGGCGCTCATTTTTCAAAGAAAATGGTATATTTGATAAGTTAATAAGCATCACGTGCGCAAAAGTTTCTTTTCCCGCTTGTATAATCACGTGCCTAGTACGAACCCGTACGTATATACGCCTGCGTCAGATTAATCAAGAAATAAAACAACAAAACTGTATCAGAAAAGAAAAAAGAAAACTCAAACATATATGCAACAAACAGTCTGTATAGTTATGCTGCGCTTTTATAATATATATATTAAATACAACATATTTTTATCCAAATTGCGTTATACATATCTTATTTCATTCCTGAAACTTTTAAAGAGCGCGCTACCTAAAAGCTCAAGCTCTGATTGGTTAAGATCTCAGACCTCCGCCATTATGCGCAATGGTTCACCTTTCTTCTTACACCATGTGTAGAAGGTTATTTCAATGACATCAAAACCCGAGTTTTACAAATTAGACCGATGCGAGTTGATAAATTCTTAATGAAGCACGCACAGGACATCTATGGTGCAACTTTGCTTTTTTCATCGCTGCGACGCTTTTTCCTCGGGCCCTGACCCGCGGAGGTCGTCCAGAAATTAATATTCCGAAAGGCACAATTATTGAAAGAAACGCAAGAGATTTATAACAAGATGAGCGCCAGGTGCGATCTCACGCACCACACTAACTATTTTGAATTCCCGATATCTAGAGCGTAATTATTCTGATCATCGGCTAAGATCTACAGCTTGAGCGGGTTCGGGGAGAGCGGAAGAGTGCGCATTACAGAAGGAAACGCAAGAAAAGAAAAAGAAAACAAGTCCACGAAATTAACATAGAAAAAGAAATATATTTAATGTTATTTATTACACGCGCCAGCGTAGCGATTTATGAACGCGCGATCGCAACGAACAAAAAGAACTCAACTCCATTGTAGCGGATATCTCGTAAATACAATAAGTGGCGGTCGGTATCGGAATCTCTAATTCTACAGTAATTACTCAGTCAAGCTCACAATCGCTTACTATTGCGGTTTCCGCGACATACTCTGCCTGACGGCAAGGCGAAGACGTTATTCGCGGCAGGACGCAATATTTAACGGACTCGAAAAGTGAGCCGCCTCGTGGCGCCGAATATTCTCGATGGACTCGGCGTGCGGAAACCAACAACGCGAAGGAGTGATTGACGCAGTTACCGAGATTGTCCGCGAGATTATTTTCCGCGAGAAACCTCATAAAATAACGAGAATCTACATGGACGAGCCCGGGTAGAGGTTGAACCTGCGATCGGCACGTGATTAAGACGAAGCTATGTCCCCGTACGGGGCACATTAGAAGGTCGCCGTGCCCGGTCTCGTGATTCCGCTAATTAGATAAACCGCCGGAATGGTGGCCTTACAATACGCTTTCCGCTCGAAGCCTCCTCAACGTCGTCTCTCTCTCTCTCTCGAACTCGGAAGCGTCGGAAGGGCGATGCGGTAACGTGGCTCGGAATCGTCCGTTATAGTCGAGCGCTCGTACGACAGTGAGGCTGGGGTTCTCTCGGCGCTGCGATGGGCCCTCCGTTCCGCGCGCCGCCCAGCGTCGCGGTCCCACTATCGATTTCCTCGGAAGGATCTGCTGACACGGTCGATAAGGGCGTCATTCGGCGGCAGCCGAATTCGCGCTTATCCTCTGCTTCCTTGCGAGGCCGACCGTCAGGCGTGCGCCCGGCGGCAGCGACTCCTCGAGATCAAGCCGAGTCTTCGCCGCGGGCCACGCTGTCCGTCTGACGGCGACTCACTTCTGGGAGAAGGTTCGTTTGGAGCGTCCTCTGGCTTTGCCTTCCTCCCGCTTATCTGGCGCCTTGTGGTAAGCGGCCCGCTTGCCTCCGACACCCCGTCTGCTCTCCGCAATCCTCCCGCAGTCCGGTCTGGAGCGGTCGCCCGCTCTTCCGTGCTAGTTTTAGACTATCGGCTCACCACTCTCGGAACATAATCTACGACTCGTAGTGTAGAATAAGAATTTATAAGTATGATAACGGACGGACAAGACGGCACGAAATAGAGACGCAAAGAATTAAAATTTCATGGGGTCGCCTATCCGCGCGTACGGAGGCGATCCCGACCCACGGACCTCCGCTCGGCCGGGCGAGCTCTTGTGACGGACAAAAGTCACGTCACATCGCATATGATAAATTTCAACGCTAAACAATATAAACAGACTACCTCTAATCTAATAAAGAAAGAAAAAGATAGTAAAATCAAAGAGCAATTTCATGAACTGCATTCTACACTAGAAAATATTGAAAAGGAAACACAGTTTAGTCTACTAAAATCGAACGAAAATCAAAATGTGATTTTATTGGATAAAATGTGAACGAACGACAACAAAAGCTCTTGCAATTCAGATTTGATAAAAAATTGGCAATGAAAATTTGAATTAGATGAGCTCGGTTGTGATCAACTTTCATTAAACTTGGACATCAATGATATTTCATATTTTGTTGAAATGCCATCGAGTGATATCGAAGTTTTATTCAGATTTGTTGGCTCTAGAGAATCAGCGTGGAAAAGCTGAAGTGAACGATAATTTCAGTAACAATCCTAACCTCAAGGAAGAAATTTTAAATTTTGATTGCTTATAAAATACTTATAAAAACACATCCAGCTTGACAAGCTTGTATAAAGCATTCGAGGTGTAAAGAACACGAATAAAAATGTTGAATTCTTAAATGCTTCTTTGTTAAATCACTTCTATTTGTCGAGTACATCAATAACTGATTTGGTCAGTTCGACGATTGATTTGCAGAATAATAATCATATCAAATCCGAGAGTAATTTGAAAGATAAATCCGAGTCGAGGTCTATTCCATTCACACATCTTGATTCAAAATCGGACGAACAACTTCAAGCTTGTCATCATGAAAAAGATTAGCAAATATTTTCAACCATATCCCGAAATCCGGCAAAGAAATACTCTCATCGAACAAAAAAAAAGTCGGCTGTGCTACCGCATGGTTCACTTCATCCACCTATCAAAATAAAAGAGAATAGAGGAGAAATAAAATCATATTCTTTAACAAATACGTGCGCCTTCGATTCTCTAATTCACGTGCTAATCAATTACTATGCCTTCTTGAAAGCATCGAGCAACACTACATTGCACCTCGTATATAGTTTTATTCAAAAAGGCGTAACAGGATGTGCTCCACAAGAGATCTTTAATATTGTTGCGCCTCTGTCGACGATCCTCGTCGACGCTGAGACTCGCGCCTACGTGCACGGCGACACTCTCACAATCACTCAAGCACACGCGACTCGCGCACGTAAATAAAGGGGGAGACCGTTTACGAGAAAACACCAACTTTATTGATTGAGTCGCGATACAGTCAAATGTGTCCTCCGCGAGAGGAAGCCAGCGAAAATCTGACGGGAGACTTGTTTGACAACAAGCTCCCCAGCAACCGTTGCTCCCATGACTTCAAGTCAACCTCCGTTGACTTCACGGCCGGTCGATCGATTCCGCCGATCGACTCGTCAGCTGACTCGCGCGGCCGGGGAGTATACCGGGCGGNCGCAGCACGCAACACTGCCCTCCCTCTTCCAGATTGTCGTCCCGACAATCAAGGAGGCAGTTTGCAGCTATTCTTCCGGGACCTCAATCCCTCGATGCTTTCCTGCCCTCCCCGAAGCGAAGCTCTCGGGTTACCGGGCTGCATCTTCGTCAGGCGAATCTCTGACCGATCCGCCCGTGCTTCTCTTCCGTCTTAAGCCTTGAGCACTTGGCTCTTCTTCTGACTTGCGGCCTTCTTTCTTCTTTTTTCAGGCAAGGGGAGGAAAGATGTAGCTTCCCTGGACCTTATGTCCAAAAGGACTCCCCAAGCCTCCGCCTTGGCATTCGCCCACAGTCCCACGGAAAACCCGGATCGAAAACCTCGGGAAAGGCGGTCTTCCTAAAAAAAAAAGTGGTCTTCCCTGAAGGAGGAAAAAAGAAAAGGCCTCTCGGTGGAAAAGTCCACCTCCGAAGAGAAGTCGGCCTCTGGCAGAAGTAGGAGTCGTTCCTCGCTCGTAGCCTCTGGAACTCTCTCTCCTTCCTTCCTTCCTTCTCGGGCAACTGAAAAACAATCAAAACGCGTAAACACTGTAAACATGAACAAACAAAAATTATTTTTCTTTCCCCTCCTCCCTTCCCAGGCTCCGTTAGATCCCCCGCGCCACGACCTAACCCAAATGCCTCTCTACAAAAGGAGCTAACCTATCAGCATGTACAATCTTTCTTCTGTTTCGA
>JAJVSH010000188.1:165105-175537 GCA_021460005.1 Tetramorium alpestre | reverse complement strand
GATCTCCTTCAACGCGTCAATATACTGTATTGCAATCCGGTACGTGGCAATAAGTATTTATTGAGAAAATTTGGGAAAGTGTAAAACTATCATGGTGGATTTAATTTTAAATGACATAAATTAATCAGCAATGGAGAATCAGGATACGCGTATGGCTCATGCAAATGTGGCTCATTAATAAAATGCAATATTAATAATACGAATGAGCTAATTACAGAATAAATATACATAAAATGTAAGCTAATTACAGAATAAATATACATAAAATGTAAGTTTATTGGAGGAGAAAAAAAGGACGCTGTGGAAAGCGTTATTTAAGAAATCCTATTAGCTGTTGTGAACAAATTACAAGGGAAAAGTGTGATGAAATATAGAGTCGAAATGGCAGAAAAGTTAATGCAAAGTCATGATGATATTGAATCTCCGCATTATGGTGCGCGGCGCACCACGATCACGCAAATGTTTTACGAGTTGCTAAACAAAACTAATGAAAAAAGTTACTTTGATAAGAATCCAATAAAGGCTTTGGAAATTATGCAGTTAGGTCCATTCAAGAATATTATTCATAATATTGGTTTAAATGCATTTTTTGTACATTATTGGTCAAATTATCAATTGGATATATATAAATCATACACATTAGATGAGACAGGTTGTATTTACCTTCATGCAACTAGAAGTATTATACAAAAAATGAAAAGGCCTGATAAATCAAAGACTGGAAATATATTTTTATACAACTGTGTATTTAATTCTGAAAAAAGTGGACTTTTTCCGGTAACACAGATGTTGTCTGAAAGACAACACAAATTCCATTCATTATTGGCTGATGGAATGGATACGATCCGACGCGGCGCACCACGACCACGTGAAATTATATGTGATTTTTCACGTGTATTATTAACTGCAGCTATACGAAGTTTTACCAATTACTCTACGCTTGACGAATATGCAGACGCTTATAAAGAAAGTAATTTACCTGCCTGCTACATATGTATTGATGTAGCGCACTTTATAAAAGAATATTTAAACTTTTTAAAAGATTCACGTCCAGGCATAAAACAATTTTATTTACATATAATAGGGCAATTAATTTTATGTCGAGATGTTGAGGCTGCAGCTGAAATATTAAAAGGAATTCTAATTATTACTCAAAGTGAAACAGAAGGTAACACAAGAGAAAATGAAAAAACAATGTGTGAAGAATATAAAATAAAAATGAAAAATCTTTTTACCCAATATTCAGCAGATGTTACTACTGATAATATAATAATGTAGAAGACGAAGAAGGAAACAATTTTAATAAGTGGAATCATTGGATAGAAAATATAAATGATAGAGTTAAAATTTTATTGGCTGATAATGAGGGAGACAGAGAAAATGCTCATTATTTACCAAATTAGCTGATTATGTTATGAAAGAAGAAAGTTGTCAAATTGCTACCTTTGTGGTCTTGCATATATCGAGATAACTTTGGCTATAGAATACCTGCCAGCAGTGCTTCCGTAGAAGGTGATATTAACATAATAAAAAATATTATGTTAAAGACAGAAGACACCTATGCGTGCAGATAAATTTGTGACAAAGCATATGGATTTCATAAGCGGTCGCTTAAAAATAGCACACGCAAATACTGAAAATTCTGATTTGAGAGATAAGAGTAGAAGAAAATATTCCTCCAAATCAAAAAGATACAAGAGTAGAAGAAAATATTTCTCCAAGTCCAAAAGATACAAGAGTAGAAGAAAATATTTCTTCAAGTCCAAGAGATACAAGGGTAGAAGAAAATATTAATCCAAATCAAGATAATAATGAGACTGTCAGAGAAGATAATATAAGAAACAAAAAAAATGTCCAGCTTGTGAAAATGAACCGACCGGTGGACATATATGTTATGTATGCAAAAATTTGTACATGCCCTGAATGGATGTTCTAAGCCATTTGGAGAAGAAAGATATGGACAGCAGCGAATATGCATGGACTGTCACAACATAAATAATCTTCAAGATATAATTGCAACGAAAGAAATTGAAGATTGGAGAGGTTTAGCTACAGCGGGTACAAAATCTAAAGGAAGATATTTGCAAAAGGATAGTATATAATATGAATTTTTAGATACTAATACACGTAAGATATCAATAATTAAAAATGGGACTAATATATCTTTGAAATCAGTTAAAATTGGAAAAAACAATTATTCTTTAAGAAATACTTGTTCATTTGATAGCATACTACAATTATTTATTGCTGCTTATTTTGATACAGAAACAATTAAAGATCTTGTACGTAATGAAACAGATTTTAAATTTTTCGAATTAATTAGTGAAATGGTATTATACGGTACAAAAAGATCATCGTATAGACTTCGTATGATGATTTTAAAAGAAATATTTTCAAGCAAAGTATTACTAAATTGTATCCTTATTAATTGTGAAGTAACAATTGGCTACTTGTGTAGAAATTTGTTTCAAAATCATGCATCATTCAAGGAAATATCCAAATGCGAAAAAGATTGTCCTCAAAGAGTAAAAACATTACCATTAGTGCAAGTTAAACTGGAAACATTATTAGAAAATAATATCAATCAAATCGAAGAAAATATTACAATTCAAGGGTTTCGTTCATGTATTCAACCGAATTGTGACGGATTAGAAACTACTACAATTTCCGACATAGGTATATATTTATGTTTATTATATAAAATTACTAGAATAATATACCTTAGAATAATATAGGATGAGACAAACAGGCCACCTGAATAACTTGCCTGCTTTGATGAAATAGAAAAAATGCATCAGACCAATTTTGCTTGGTTTCAAGAGGGACATAATCCGAGGTCAATAGTTTTCTTGTGAGTGGAGATGTGGAACAGAAGGTCAACTTCGTTTTTTTAATGGAATTGTATGATTTTTTTACATAATATGATTCTTCTAATTATTCTGCATATAAAAGTATTAAGGTAAAGTTATCAGAAAATGAATAGTTTACAAGATATTTTATATTTTATTCTGGTATATTTTAACATAAAATATAAAATATTACGTAAACTATTAATTTTTTGATAACTCTACCTTAATATTTTTAAATGCAGAATAACTAGAATTATATTATATAAAAATTATATAATTATATAAAAAAATCATACAATTCCACTAAAAAACAAAGTTGATTTTTGCAGCGTCGCGCCGAGACCGACGAGCCTCTTTTACTATTCTAAATTTTAAGTAAACTCAATGAATAGCTTGAGTTTAACTTATATAACGAAGTGTTTTTATTTTTCTTCTGCGTGTCTTATGAGCGGAGATAACGCGTGTATAAAGTCTGAAATGGGAAATTTTGGTTTAAGAAACGTCGTCGCCCTGGCCAGAGATGGGGAATGTACTGTTTGAATTTTCAACGTAAGGCGGCGCCCGATGTGTCAGAATGTCGTCATATAAGGCGCGGCCGCGCGTGCGCTCGCAGCTTAGTTCGAGGCGTCATTGTTATGCGACTGAGCTGCACTGCTGAACTGGTGCAATAAGTTAAATTTCAGCAGTGCAGCTCATCAGTACAGCTACAACGAACAGGGCTATTAAGGGGATCCTAAAATGTCCTGTTTTACCTTCAAAAATATAATAATTTTTGCGACGCCGACACTTTTTTTTGGCTTTATAGAATTAAAAATCCTTTTCCAGGATTAAAGTACGCAAACGGAGAGGGCTAGACTAGATTTCATGCTAAAAACGAAAAAAAGTATAAAAACATGTCTATTTATCTACAAAACATTGAGGTTGGAACTGTCAATTTGTGAATACATTAGCTTCATATAAAAGTTTTAGAGCTTCTATGCACAAAACAACTATCCAGCGCCCTTTATTTGAGTGTGTAGTTTAATTCTGTACAAGAATTTTTTAATTCTATAAAGCCAAAAAAATGTCGACGTCGCAAAAATTTCGAGTTATACGTGCCTCGATTTCAGTAATATTTTAAATTTTTTTTATCGTTTTTAATATGAAGTCGATACTCGTGGTTCATTTTTGCGTGTACTTTAATCCTGCAAAAGGATTTTGTATTCTGTAAAGCTAATTCAATCATTTATAATATTATAGCTTAGAATTCCGGTCTACATTATCGACCTCGTGTGAGTTCGTCCGTCATTTTAGGATCACCTTAATCACAATGTGTCAAGAGTGAGACATTATTAACCTCAACCTTATTAGAGAAAATAATTTTTTTTTAAAACCGTGAAAATCAAGAGGTATAGTTATATGAAATATAAATAAATATCCGCATTTTATTTATTCATAGTTTGATCTTATATATATGAAAATGAACTTAATATGATTTCAAAGATAAGATTATACTATGAATACCCGCACATTGATATTAAAATATTGGTATTATATTATAAATATTGGTATTATGTATTATTGATATTAAAATATTGATATTTTTCATTGAACCGTTGCCAGATTTTCATTTTCGTTACAGAATATATTCCTTATCAACGATTTTCATTTTCGTTACAGAATATATTCTTCTTTATCAACGACTTTTCCTTAATACCAATACCAGCCGAATTTCCAAAATGAAATACCAATACCAGCCGAAATTACAAATTTTCTTGTGAAATTATATGACAATGATCAAGTATCGGAGATTTGGTATTGTCTGGATTCCAAGTTTTGTTTGCGAGAATGCTGTATAAATTTGGAAATTGGAAAATGGATTTTGTTTTCTCTCTAGGACTTTAATTGCCGAAGGAGTAAGTATTAAATAAAATAACATAAAAAGAATAGCATAATTTGTATTTTTATTTTAATTTTTAAAAGAATATCGCACATTGATATTAAAATATTAGTTTTTGTGCGCTGATATAAAAAACATTTATCTAATCGAGAGATTTGTTCTTTTTACTATATCTAATGCAGTATTAAATATAGATTTCTTATTTAGGTCTACAATCAAGAATGTTTTGGCTTGTTTATTTAATGGTGCCGGATTTAATGGTGTCGGAAAATCAACGATATACAAATAATGTTGGTAGGTCAAACTAAAATGTCGGCTGGAGAAGCGGTGATATATGGACATGAGTTCACAAGAAATCAAGATATGTTAATCATTTTATTATTCTTTTTCTAGTCTAGCATTCTACAAAAATAAATTTTTTATATAATTGTCATGAGAATATTAATTTTCTAAAATTTCATCAAATTTGTAGGTATGATTGGATACTATCCACAAATTAATGGACTGAGCGATTTTATTACAGGAAGACAATACTTGCAACTTCATGCGGTTCACTTTGTGGTGTTCCATTCAAGCATATATCAATGACGAAGTGAACAAATGGCTAGATGTATTAGGTAATGATATACAAATTAAAAATAATTTTAAAAATCCTTTAAATAAAATCTTTGTTTTATTTAAATGATGCGAAGTTATTAACGTTAAATTATTTTTAATTAAATTATATAATTCAATTTCTAGACATGTTAGATTTTGAGAATCTAAAAATTGCTCATTACCCTTGGGGAATTCAAAGAAAACTTTACATACTGCAAAGTTTTGTCGGTGATTTGCCGATAATAGGTTTGTTCTTTTTCGCTGAACTGCCTGCACTAGTTCAAGAAGTGTACACTAAAGTGTTTCTTTAGACGTAAGTTACATCATGTTTGCTGTTCTTTTTAGCAGTTCAACGACACTCAGTGCAGTAGTTCACTGAACTGTCTGCCCTAGCTCTCGAGGTACAACAATTCAGTTCAATATAACAACCATGGTAAGTATTTAACCTAAAACAGTAAACAGCAATAAACATAAGTAGAAAATAAACACGTCAATATAATATAAATATATTATAAACTCCATTTGAATTATTCTTATTCTTATAAATTAATCTAAAAAATATATTTTTCATATGTATACCTATACATATATAACATTTATATAATAGATGTACATAAATAAATACATAATCAAAAGCAATAATATTAAACATTACAACAGTATAAATAAAGATTTTTTATAATTTTATAGAAAATAACTGTACAACGGAAATTCATGAAATCGCATACCTACCAAGAGATGCAGCAGGAAATACTTTGATAAATCAAAATGGATTTGTTACATGTACTTCTAAAGGTATAAAAAAAACTTAATAAAAATGTTAATAATTATAACTTAAACGTATCTACATGTAAGGGTTACCGCACAAGTTCTTCCGTAAAGCGTTACATTACGTTAAATATTGATCTCAAACTTAAATATGTACGTAGACTTTAGTCAATGCACAAGCAAAATCATAACGTAAGTTGCGTAGACTACATTAAGATTTTCTTTGTGCATTGATTGAAGTTTAAGATGACGTACGTATTAAAGTTTAAAATTAATATTTAATGTAACGTAACACTTTACGGAAGAGCTTGTGCGGTAGCCCTAATGCATTTATATGTATGCTTAGAAATCATTAAAAGTAGTTTTTATCTAATGACAAATATAAGCATTATCTTATTTTTTTAGTTATTAAATATTAAAACGAATACAATAATAATACATTGATTTATGTTATTAGATAAGACTAGTTATCAAAAATATAGTCGCAGATATTAGAATATTTCGTCTTTTTATATAATGATTATTAATGCAGCATTTATTTTTAGGTGGTCTGCAATTTGCAATCAAGTGTAACAACATTGATTTTTCAACTGATAATCTATTATGCAATATTGGAAATCAAAATATACTTATTAAATTAAACGAATATGAAATTGATAAAGAAAATAATCCAAGAATATCAGAAGTGTCAGTAGAATCTCGTTAAAAAACAAAGAAAAATAACTTTGAAAATTATTCAGGAAGAATAAAGAAAATATATTAGACAACTTCTAAATTTTATTATTTAGAACAGAAAAAAACTTATTTTTTATTAGAAAAGAATTAATTGAATTAACAAATTTTTAATTAAAGTTGAACTTAAATCATTTTTTTTAATCTAATAATACTGTTACGCCCGATAGATTCGGTTAGCTGGCTGACCGAATCGATATATTGATTTTCCGGAGAAGCGATATTCGGCGCGTGGCAACGAAACAAACAATCTGGAGACCGTCAGATTTTGACAGGACTCGGTCCTTGTCTTACGTGTCCGCGCGCGCTACTAATTGCTGTTCTCTATACGCTGTGTTGTACCAAGTTGTTCACGTTAAATAAAGTTCTCGTTTTGTGAATATTGCGTGAGTGTTCTTTCCCTACCGGGAGCGAGCGTAACATTTTTGGGAGCTCGTCCGGGATACGCAAGGGCCAAGGAAACAGCGCAGAGCAGCAATGGAGAAGAGGGAAGGACACGCGCAGCAGCAAAAAAGAGGCGCGTGGAGACGACGGGGATTCCCGCAGAATTGGCCCAGGCATCGAGGCTTCCCGGAGGATCGGCTCAGGCGACGGAGCTCTCCGCAGATTTGGCTCTTCGAGAGATGATGCGCGAGCTCAGAGAGATGCGCGAGGAACGCACGCACATGCGGCAGCGGTTCGAGGAGATACTGCGCCTACGGGACATGGAGATTCTTCGCCTACAAAACTACAGCTAAGTCATTCCGAGAATAGTGCGGGCGACTCTAATTCGCGTGGGATAGATCCTTCTCGATTCGGACTGACTCGTGATGCGCGTGATTCTTTACAGTTCGGATTAATTCGTGATGCGAGTGCTACAGGGAACGACTTGGGCTATAAACTTAAGCCGGATACTTTTGCTGGCATGTCAACGCTTCCGGAATTCTTCGCGCAATTTAATCTAATCGCGCGCACAAATAATTCGAATGAGAGCGCTAAGACTGAGGTGCTTGCGTCGTGCCTCCGCGGAAAAGCGCGCTCAATTCTAGAATGCGTCTCTGATATCGAGGTGTTATCTTTTGAAGAGCTTAAATCAAAGCTCGAGTCGCGTTTTGGAGAGCTCTCTAAAACTTACTATACACAGTTTACAAATCGTCGGCAAAAATTCGGTGAAGAATTACCTGCCTTGAACGCGGATATCGAACGTCTATCACGCCTCGCACCAGAATGCGCCGTGGAGATTCGCGAAAAGATCGCGTGCGCGCAATTTATTAATGCGCTCTCGGATAATTATATATAAAGCGCACTTTACAATTAGAAGGCGTAAATTCGTTGAAATTTGTTCTTGAAAGAGCAAAAGTTATTAAAGCCATCCAAGAAAGTAACCGCGCGAGTAATTCCTTTAATTTCGAAAATAAAAATAATTTCAAGAATAAGAATTCGAATGTCGACGGAAAAAAAAGGATAACGAAAGTAAGAAAGACGAAGGAAAATTTAAAACTAAAAATGGGAGAAAACCCTAAAATTAAAATGGGGGAAACCCTATAATAAACAAGAGTGCTAGCTTTGTGGGAAAGTCGGGCATTTCCGCGCGGACTGTCCCACGGCGAAGGACGAAAGCAAGGGAAACTAGATTTAGTCGAATTGAGCGGGGCGGGTTCGACTTCTACCCAAAGCGCCCCAGTGCGGGAGAGGAATTTTTCTTTCAATAGGATAGTGAAGGAGAATCATAAAGAAGTTTTGTATCGCGGGAAAGTCGATGGGCAATTTTGCTTTTGCAAAATCGACACAGGCTCGGAAGTTTCGCTCGTAAATAAGAGGCGAATTCTTGATAAAGATGGGGAGGTTCTTCTGAAAGGTTTTCTGAGGTATCCTACTGGAGAGAAGGTACCAATTGAGTTTAAAAAGAAGGTCCGCATAGACTTTGGAAAATTTTTGGAGGAAATTTTTGTGATTCCGACCGAAATCTCTGAGGACTGCATTTTAGGAACAGATTTTATAAGCAAAGTTGGTCTAGGGGAAATATTTGACCCTTACTTCTTCGAAACAAGTAAGGATGGACAATCTTCTAGAGAGTTTTCTTGTTCGGCTGTGGAAGTACAAGGTAATGAGCTCCCAGTTGAATTAGAGAAACTTTTTGAAAGTAATCTTGATAAAGCGCAAAGAGAAATTTTTGCTGAATTTTTGACTGAATTTCAGGATGTTCTCTAAAGATATTGTTGCAGGAAACTGATTTGGTGAAACACAAAATTATTCTTTCGGACTCTCGTCCGATTAAATAAGTTCCACGGCGAATTCCTTTGCATCTACGTTCCGAGGTGGAAAAAGTCGTTGAGGAAATCAAAAGGAGTAATCGAGAAATCTCACAGTCCTTGGCTCTCCCCCGTTGTTATGGCGAGGAAAAAAGATGGCTCCTTGCGTTTCTGTGTGGACTTCAGAAAACTCAATACAGTTACGGTAAAAGATTCTTACCGAGGATTGATGATATACTTGATCGTCTAGCAGGTAATGGTTTTCCACCCTTGATTTAAAAAGTGGATATTGGCAAGTAAAGATTCGCCTGGAGGACGAAGAAAAGATAGCCTTTTCTTTTGGAAACGGTCTGTGGCAATTCACAGTCATGTCTTTCGGGCTCTGTAATGCGCCAGCTACATTTGAAAGGCTTATGGAGCAAATGTTACGGGAATATTTGTCGAGCATTTGCTTAGTGGACGATGTTGTTGTATACGGAAAAACTTCCGAGGAAATAATGTCCAACTTAAGGGGATCCTGGAGCCGTCCGCGGTATTAAAAATTTTTGTTATAGGTTAACTTTTTATTGCCTGCATTGATTGGAAAATCCTTTTACAGAGTTAAGTTAAAGTATAGGCATTAATACGTAATTGTGTGGTAAGATTGATGCTGAAAACAACAAAAATTTTTTAATAATGTGTCAACTCATAACAATATGTTCTTGACATAAGATCTCTGCAATCCGTATTTGCGAAATACCACCACACAATTACATAGATAACATTAAAGAATAATATAGAATTTGGTAAATTCCATTACGACACATAATTAAAAAGAAAACTTATGACAAAAATTATTCTGAAAAATATTCTGCTGAGCGCATTTTATTCGGTGTAGTCGATGATGCAGAGAGCAATTTTAGTTCCGGAGGAATCTGTCAGATGGAGNGCCTGAGCAGAGNGATATTCGCAACNTTTTCCGTGATCNTGAACGTAAGTCGGAGTGTCAACNTACAAAGATTTGGTGTAATCGTAGACCATNACGTTTATCGTGGCACGANGTGTTATATCGTGCGTTTCAGAGGTTCTCTAATTACTTATGCCTGAAAAAGCGACGACTATTTTTCTGCTCAAACTTTTATCCTTGTCATCAATATATACACAGGTATACATGGCTTTCTTTTAGTGTGTATGTGTGCGTGCGTGCGTGCGTGCGTGCGTGCGTGCTATCTATATGTGCAGTCACATGATCGCGGTTCGTTTAATCACATTATTGACGTTCGTTTAATTGTGACAAGATTTATACTGTGACATGTTAGTGACATAACCTATATTATACATAGTGTGAAATATATATTAAAATATATGTATATACATGTATGTACATATATTTGAAT
>JAJVSH010000188.1:138393-148628 GCA_021460005.1 Tetramorium alpestre | reverse complement strand
ATAAATTATATAAATATAATTGATAATTAAAAATTAAAACTTCATTCTTTTGAATTATTTTAAAAAATGTTAAAGAAGTGGCGTTTAAATTTAATTTAAAGCATCGACGTTTAGTTAGGGAGTATGGAACCGTATCGCGCCGTACCTGAGCAGAGTACCGCGTGTTTTGTTAAATTGATTCAAGACGAGGAGTGGGAAGCAGAAGGCATTGACTCTCGGAAATCGGCCGAAAAATGCAAATCGTGGTAATCACTGATATAGATTAATTATTAATGGTATATACAATTATTATAATAATTGTAAATTTATTAAATATTTTTAAATTATTTTAGACTGAACTTGCTTCTAATTTCAAATTTATAAAATATACAGATTTTTTTGCAAATGTCACGATTGCAATAATTACCGCATTTGAGAATTAAAACGCGGTAAGATAATTTTTCGCTGCAATGTATGCTTCATATATTTATGATATTAAATACGTATATTAAAATAAATATTACATATATTGTGTATCATCATAATCATGAGATTTTATGTCATCATTCTTCCTATTAGACATAAATGTGAGTTTTTCTGAAAAAAGATCTACTTAAAATTTTATTAAAAATTGCATCATGTAATTTCCTCTACCATACAGAGTAATTTCTTGTAGCATGCTCAGAGCGAATATTGTAATAGGGTTCTCAAAAATTTCTATTCAACAATTATATCTCCTGCCTTTTGGTGAAGAAACTTACAGGAAGAAACGATTCTATCATTGACATCGTTCTTCGAGATTTAAATATCGGCCTCGAAGGTGATGTAATCATGGCTACTACCGTTCGCCACTATCGAACTAACACTATTGCTTGGATATATCGAGACAAATAAGTTGCAAATTTACACATTTATGTATAACGATAATAGTACACTTTTCATTACTATGTAATAAGATGTTATTTACGATTGTATAATTTATCTTTTAAATAAGCCTTACTTTTGACCTCTTCAACATATATGACGATAATTACGATAATAGCATATTTTTCATTACTATGTAATACATGTTGAAGAGATCTAAAGTAAAGCTCATTCAAAAAATAAATTAGAATACAATCGTAAATAACATCTTATTTAATAAAATAAGGTGTTTATTTCTCATGTTGCGCTTGAATATTGACAGTGATGGACACGCGCTTTGCGTTTCTCATTATTATAAAATGAAACATAATTTTTGTAAAGATTGATTCTCTCGCTTGGCTCATTTCATATTGCGAGACTAGATATCAGCGCGAAGATGTATGTATTGTAACACTTATTTTGGCAGTTCAGGTTATCAAAAAAGATTTAAAAAATTAAAGCTTTAATTTGGAATTTTTATGAAAATTACAATAACATGCGCTAAGTGCGTGTCCACTACTACCATTGGATTCTCAAAATTATGACGTGATAAAATAATAAAATAATAAAAGGAATTATATTCAGCGTTTAAGAAATAATTATTTTCAATTTTTATTTGAATAGTATTTTTATGTGTATTTTTGTGTAATGGAGTGGATATATAACTATACAGGGTGTCCGGTATAAAAGTTAACAACCGGAAACTGGGGGTAGATTGGATCAAACTGAGAAGAAAAGTCCTATACCATTTTACAAAATTTGCAATAGTTATTGAGTAATTCATTGTTAAAAATCGGAAGAAGGGATAGACAGCGCGGTGCGGGAGACGTGGGCGGGGGCTCGCTGCTCCTGCTGCCATTGCCGCTTTCACGCCGCTCTCACATCTCGCGCATCGCGCTGTCTATCCCTTCTCTTGAGTTTTAACAATTAATAACTCAATAACTATTGCGAATTTTGTAAAATGGTACATGACTTTTCTTCTCGGTTTGACCCAATCTACCCCCAGTTTCCGGCTATTAACTTTCATACCAGACACCCTGTATACAAATAAGTAACAGTTTATATGAATATGTTACATATTCAATAACTATTTTTAGCGCCGTCATGCCAAAGAATTTCAATATTTAACCAAAAGGCGAAAGAATCAAATGATTAATCGCGAATTGTCTTATTACAAACATTCTAAAATACATTCAACTAATTCGAATATAGCATTTGATCGATTTCATTTGATAGAAGCTAGTAAGATAGAAATAGTAGTAACATTATAAATGTCGCGGATACATTAAATGAAATTCATATTTTTTCTCAAAATCTTAATGAAGTGGATGATTCAAGTATAGAGTCACTGTCTGACAGAGAAAGCAACAAAGAACATGATGTTGTAGATAATGTTTCTGATATAAATAATATCTGTNATTGTAGCAATATCTGTGATTGCAGCAATATCTGTTGTAAGACAAATTTATGGGAAGATTTACAAAGATTAGTCATTGAACGAAATATAGCACATAATACTGTTAATGAGTTACTGGCTATTTTAAGAAAATATGGCCATGTAGATTTACTTAAAGATGTGAGAGTGTTATTACAAACNCCACGAAATGCATCTATAAATATAAAATCTATGGGTAATGGTCGTTACATACATTTTGGGGTTTCTTTTGCTCTAAAACGGTCCATATATATATTCAAACTTTATTACAGGAACTGAAATAAAATTAAATGTTAATATTGATGGTGTGCCACTTTCGAGAAGTTCTGGCAGTCAATTTTGGCCTATAATGCCTATCAAAGATATAAGAAAGAGAAAGATATAAAGTAAATACATATACATTACCTTTTATAATTGGCATTTATCATGTCTAGTATAAACCTAATGATGCTAATGATTTCTTATTGGATTTTGTCAATGACTTTATTTCTCTTTCTGTAACAGGCATTATTGTTTCAAATAAGAAATATACAGTAACTTTCAATGCAATATTATGTGATGCCCCGGCAAAATCATTTATTATTTACACAAAAGGTCATGCAGGATATTATTCATGCTCAAAGTGCACTCAAAAAGGTAACTTTATACGTAAAGTAATTTTTCCAAATGTACACAATACGTTACGTACAGATGACACATTCAAAAATCGCTTGCATTTTAAGCATCACACTGGTGATTCCATTTTAGAAAAACTCGGCATTGGAATGGTATCTCAGATCCCATTAGATTACATGCACCTTGTGTGCTTAGGTGTCACAAAACGAATATTACAACTTTGGATTCGAGGAAATAGAAATGTTAGATTATCCTCAGAGGCTGTAAATTCAGTTTCACGTTTCTTACTTGCATTAAAACCTTTTATTCCAGCAGAATTTGCGAGAAAACCTAGAGGTTTAGATGACATAGATAGATAGAAGGCTACTGAATTTCGGCAATTTTTGCTTTATACTAGTTGTTACATCTCTGGTTTCAATAGAGAGACGGAAGGGAAGGGGGAGAGGATGGTCTGATTAGGAATATATCTCCCTCCCTGATGGTCTGATTAGGAATATATCTCCCTCCCTTTTTATGTTTAAATTTGTCGCGATGTTTGATTGTACGCGAAGTTTTCCTGTCCGATCGACCGGATCCCTTTTCTTCGTGTACAGAGCTACCGAAAGGGGCCTTGTAGGACGCTTAGTCGGTGCTGCATCCGTTCCTACGGGGCGCGGTGGATTATGCGGCTTAATAGGCCTTTTGTTTTGTAAATCTTGCTCCCGCGGTTGCGGAGCCACTACGGCAACCGGCGGAACGTAGCTCCGATACACCGGAGTTGGCGGAGCAGGTGGCTGCCTCGCCTGATATTCTTGTTCAGCCTTCTCAAAGACTGAAGGGTCGAAATCGCTGAACTCGTGAAGCGTCTTTTTTAGACGCTGCAATTGCTTGCGCCTACCTGCCGCCTTTCCTCGTCGCGCCATGGTCTTAATTTCTGCGAGCGATCCATGTTAAAGAAAGCAAAGGAAAGAAAAGAAAAAAGAAAATCAGAATAGACAAAAGAGGAGAGAAATAAATAAGAAGAAATATATTATAGATAAAGAATTAATAGGTTTTTATGAGGTTGTTTATAAAGAATTATGGAATGAAAATAACAAGAATCAGATCGCCGTAATTCAGCGCGTCAGTCTTATTTAAGAAAGGGAATTAGGAAGGAAACAAGAATCAGATCGCCGTATTTCAGCGCGTCAGTCTTGTTGAGAAAGAAAATTGAAGGAATATGGAATAACAAGAATCAGATCGCCGTATTTCAGCGCGTCAGTCTTGTTAAGAANTTCAGCGCGTCAGTCTTGTTAAGAAAGAGAATTAGAAAGGGAGGAAGTAGATGAGAGAAAAGAAAGGAGGTGAAATGAGAAGGTAATGAAAGAAATTAAATTCAGTTTAGAAGAAAGAAAGATTTGTTTTAATAAGAGAAAGTAAAGATGTGAATATAAGTGAAACAAATAATTTGTAATTTTTAGAAAGAAAATTAGCTAATATTAATTTTTGGATCGCAATTTTTTTGCGTGTTTTTTAACCTTTGGGTTTATCTACCATGTATGAAAAGACTAATTTAAATAATCGGAGTAAAGACTAAGTCGAAGTGGGCAAAAAACGGCTAAGGTTTTGATAACCGTGGAGACTATGTCCATTTTAAAGAATGCGCGGAAACTAAATCGAGATGTTAAATGCCGTGCAGAATTACCTGAATTCGCACAGGCTATCCTACGCGTCAGCGCTGAGATCTTTACAGAGTGCCGAGCAGAATAAGTATATTCGCGTCGGGCGGATCTAGTCGCCGAGAATGAGAGGTTCGTACTGACCGGTCCTACGCGTCAGCGCCGAGATCCTACAGGGTGCCGAGCAGAATAAGTATATTCGCATCGGGCGGATCTAGTCGCCGAAATGAGCGAAAAGCTTCGGAAATCGCGAGCTTTTATACTAAAGTTTCGTGGCCCCGCGCGGTGAGGGGATGTACAGGGCCATCCTCCCGTTCGCGCGCGTGAAGTTTTTTGCCCTAACGCGAAAGGTTTTTTCTATATTTTTTTCTATTCGCGCGTCAGTCTCGTGCCCGCATTCCTAAGTCGAGTTTTTACGTGCCTTACATTCTATTTTTAGTTACTCAATATTAGTTTTAATATTTCTAACATAAATTTTTAGTTAATGTAACAAAAGTATAATTGTATATAATACGTATTACATTGTAATGCTTACATCTACGTTCTTAATTTACTAAATATTCGCTTATTAATTATGCACGAGACTGAATGATAATGCTAAGGCTTAATTCTATAAAAGATACGAATAATGCGTTCAGGTAGCATTATTTGTATCTTGTATTTATTATTTAAGAAGAAATCCATGCATATTGAAGAATATGCATAGATTTTACGCGATACGTTCCTCTTTTTTCACGGATAATTATATAGGGTAGGTTTCGCGGATTACCGACGCTCGACGGGTTGCGGTCGTGACGGCGCGACGAAAATATATATAGGGTAAAAAAAAAGAAAGCTATCGCGGTTTCGGGGATAATATGGGACTATGGTGGAGGCGGCAGACGTAACACTAGTATTGTTATTATGAAATCAGTATTGCCTATAAATTGCTACAATCATTTTCTTTCTTTCAGTATTGGGATCAGGATATTAACTGATGAACAATCGTGTGTGCAATTCAATGATTATGCGAAATCGTTATTATTATACTTTGTTTCCAATTTTAGACATATTTATGGCGACGAATGTATGACGCATAACGTTCATAATCTTGTGCATCTTTCCGATGATGTATTACATTTCGGTTGTTTGGATAACTTCAGCTGTTTTAATATGAAAATCATATGGAAAAAATAAAAAAAAAGTACATCAATCAGGGACACCTTTACAGGAATTTTATAATCGTANTTTTGANGAATTGCAGCTNCCCATTCAATCATGTAAAGTGCAANAATATCCGATTGTTTTTTATAAGAAAANTAATTNTATTTCTTACGTTCAGTTTAACAATTTTAAGATTTCAACCAATCAAGCAGATAACTGTGCTATACTTTATGACAAATCTATAGTATTTATTTTGGATATATTTGAAGAAAACTATGTTTGTTACATTCGTGTAAAACGTTTTTCAAATCTAAAGTCTTTTTTGATACACCATTATCTTCAGAAAGACTTGCAATATTTGTAATATCAAATACTACTATCACAGACATGCTTACAATTCCGGTTACGCAAATAAAGGCAAAGTGTTTAAAAGTTAAATGTTTTGATGAGTTTGGTTCTTATACAATACCATTGCAAGGTACTAATAATTAGATGTAATTTCGGTTGAATGTATTTAACTATGTAATTATTTACATTTTCTTTTCACATTTTATTTTCTTGTTATTATTTTACATTTTATTTTCTTTTTATTTTATTTTACATTTTATTTTCTTTTCACTTTTATAAGTATAATTTTTATACATTTATAAATATTTCCCTTTTTTTTAAATATTGTAAACAGGACATACTTGTTGACAGATTTGTACTTCATGGTTATGTAATATTTCAAAGGTGTGTATATTTTACTGTATGAAAATTTTAGGCTTTGTACAACTTAGACAAATGAGGAGAGGAGAATTTGGAAAACTGATTATTTATTCTGATTATTTATTTGTTTTTTTAAAAAAAGACTTCTATTTCTATTCAAAAATGTTTAATCTTTGTTTTTAAAATTATTGCTATAATTACAAAATTTCTGTTTTCAGTTTTCGAAATATTAATCACTTTCAAGATGAGCGAAAGTAGAAAGTATGCGGTTATTAAATTCTTATCTGATTCTACGTATTCTGAAATACCAATAACGTGGCTCTTTAAAGATAAGGGTATTCAACAGTGTTGGTGGCCACCTCGGACGGCAAATAGTGCAACATTAATAATGAACTGTGAAAGTCCTGATTTTTGTACGTGGAATCGTTATGAAGTAGACATTGTCAAATATTGTAGTAAGTACTTGTATTAACATGTTGTAGAATTTATAATGTGAAACAAATAACATAGAAAAAGTAATACTATTTCTCATATTTTTACTGTTCAATTAAATAACGAACTATCATAATTTATTCATTTTTTTTCTTTATTACAGCTTCTCTTGAGTCAGCTCGAAAAAATGCAGCAGACTCTAATTATGACTGATGAGGAACGATTGGGCCGAGGAAAAAGGCAACATGTTTCATATAATCGCTTCAAGAGCGATAACGAAGAACATGATAATCATCAATCTCAAAAATATATGAAAAATAAAGCATATATATATATACAGGGTGTCTCAGAACTGTGGGTACTATTTTCGTGAGCAGGTAAAGCGGACGAAACTGAGTCGAAAAGTCCTCTACCTCTACCATTTTGCAATTTTCGCAATAGTTAACAAGATATTAAGGATTAAAAATCGCTGTATTAGCCTGGCCTACCGCCGTATACAAGCGCGCGGCGAGATATGACCGCCCAACGTCATCGCTGCTACGCGCCCAAGCGCCTGTTTATTGCGAGCGGCGGCGGCTACGCACGGTCGGCGCGCAATACCAGCCCCCCCCCTTCCGAGCTATGATAACTCCTTGCTTTTAAATTAAAATGAAATTTATTTAACAAAATTTTTTGTAAGGATGTGTACGTGCATACATGCATAAATAGTAATCGCGATATAAGATCGCGAGTCAAAAAATAATAATTTCTTTTCTGTTGCAAGAAAATGATAGAGCGCTATCATTTCCACACCACCTTGCGATAGATAGCATGGCGCATTTTTTTTAAGTGGTATCCCCAGTAGGTCTAATCCACTTTGCATTAAAATATGAGAATATTTTAATGCAAAAACTGTTCGAAGTGCCTTCCTCGTTCTCGTAAACAGAGTTCGGCTCTTCGAGTAATATTGCGCGTAGCGCGGTACGCCATTTCTGGCGTGAAAGCTGCGAGAATTTTTTCTCGTTCCTCAGCTTCTATACCATCACGCCTGTGTTCGACTAAATCTTTGATATGATCCCAAACGAAATAGTCGAGCACGTTAAGATCCGGCAACCGTGCCGGTCAAATGATTGGGCCATCTCGACCCATCCATCTGTCCGGATATTGCGCGTTTAAAACATTTCTTGCTTGTCGCGAAAAATGCGCAGGTGCCCCGTCGTGTTGGAAGATAAGTTCTTCTCGATCGCGAAGGGGAACATCTTCAAGAAGCCCGGGCAACTCATTTTCTAAAAATTGTACATAATTTTCTCCATTTAAGAATCGCGGGAGAAAATAGGAACCGATTTAAAAATTGCCAAGAAAGAGTGATTTTAAAAAGCTGCGAGAGAGACTCGTAAACTTACTACTTACAATTTGATTCGCTTTTATCCCTGTCCAAACATTTATCGCCCACATTTTTAGCGAAAAATAAATGAAGGCTATTGAATGCGAACGTTTACTGTTTTTCGATCTTTCTATTTCATTTGTTTTTCGCTCCGCGACAATAATTCAACAATTCCGCGACAAAACGTGCCCAGCTTCCGACGTACGTACATATCATAGAAAATTACAAGATGTATACGTCTCAAGAGTATACCGATATGATTATTACGTACGGAATGGCAGGAGAAAACCTACGTTCGTTCTGCTGCCGTTCGTCTTTACGCGGAACGATTCCCCAACCGTCGACATCCAAATTACAACGTAATTTTGAGATGTATCCGACGTACTAGAGAGACGGGATCCATTTTACCACATTGGCGAGAAACTGGTGCACTCTTGCAACGTCGAGTCCTCGACGAAGAAAGAATTTTGAACGCATTCGAGGACAGAAATAGCGTGCGCCGTGCCGCTGATACGCTACAGATTAATCGAAACATCGTGCACCGTGTGTTACGCCAAAACGGACTGCACCCGTTTCATTATCAGCGGATGCAACAACTCATAGCGAGATGAAGGGAGATGAAGAGCAGCGCATCTACTTTTGTGAAGGTAATTCTATCTTTATTTAATGTTTATGATTCTTTTAATAAGTATTAATTGTCTGCGAAATACACAGGATTCCTCGCGCAGTGTCAGCGGAACGCTCTTTTCCCCGATCGCATCCTGTGGACGGACGAAGCGACCTTCACACCGAACGGCGTGTTTAACTCCCATAATTTTGTGTTATGGAGAGATGAAAATCCGCGCTTAATTCGCCAAGGTGCCTTTCAATATCGCTGGGCGATAAATGTTTGGACAGGGATAAAAGCGAATCAAATTGTAAGTAGTAAGTTTACGAGTCTCTCTCGCGGCTTTTTAAAATCACTTTCTTGGCAATTTTCAGATCGGTCCCTATTTTCTTCCGCGACGCTGGGGGAAATGGGGAAAATTATGTACATTTTTTAGAAAATGAGTTGCCCGGGCTTCTTGAAGATGTTCCCCTTCGCGATCGAGAAGAACTTATCTTCCAACACGACGGGACACCTGCGCATTTTTCGCGACAAGCAAGAAATGTTTTAAACGCGCAATATCCGGACAGATGGATGGGTCGAGGTGGCCCAATCATTTGACCGGCACGGTCGCCGAATCTTAACGTGCTCGACTATTTCGTTTGGGATCATATCAAAGATTTAGTCGAACACAGGCGTGATGGTATAGAAGCTGAGGTACGAGAAGAAATTCTCGCAGCTTTCACGCCAGAAATGGCGTACAGCGCTACGCGCAATATTACTCGAAGAGCCGAACTCTGTTTACGAGAACGAGGAAAGCACTTCGAACAGTTTTTGCATTAAAATATTCTCATATTTTAATGCAAAGTGGATTAGACCTACTGGAAATACCACTTAAAAAAAATGCGCCATGCTATCTACCGCAAGGTGGTGTGGAAATGATAGCGCTTTATCATTTTCTTGCAACAGAAAAGAAATTATTATTTTTTGATTCGCGATCTTATATCGCGATTACTATTTATGCATGTATGCACGTACACATCCTCACAAAAAAATTTTGTTAAATAAATTTCATTTTAATTTAAAAGCATGGAGCTATCATAGCTCGGAACGGGGGACTGGTATTGCGCGCCGACCGTGCGTAGCCGCCGCCGCTCGCAATAAACAGGCGCTTGGGCGCGTAACAGCGATGACGTTGGGCGGTCGTATCTCGCCGCGCGCTTGTATACGGCGGTAGGCCGGGCTAATACGGCGATTTTTAATCCTTAATATCTCGTTAACTATTGCGCCGCCGCCGCTCGCAATAAACAGGCGCTTGGGCGCGTAACAGCGATGACGTTGGGCGGTCGTATCTCGCCGCGCGCTTGTATACGGCGGTAGGCCGGGCTAATACGGCGATTTTTAATCCTTAATATCTCGTTAACTATTGCGAAA
>JAJVSH010000188.1:89937-113530 GCA_021460005.1 Tetramorium alpestre | reverse complement strand
GTGCGTGCGTGTGTGTTTAAATGTGTATCTGTATGTGTGTGTACTGTTTATGACTTTGTGCAGCTGAGCGCAGCGGGCGCTCGGTCGACACACTCGCGTGTAACAATGAGTTGCACCGCCCCTGCCTGCTTTCTGTACCCGGTTCATGATACGCTAACTGTTTGCTCTTGTATCTCAAAAACTAAGCTCCGGACAAAATTTTGTTAAAGGAAAAATCGTCTCAGAATATCATCACGAATGTGTCCATGAAAGGACAAGTGGTTATTGTGAATCACCCTGTATATCGTAATCATATTAAATTGATCAAAAATTCTTTAATTATACTTGAAATTTGTAAGAAACTATCTGTACAATAAAAAAAAATAAAAAATCTTTTTTAAAAAAATCAGCAAAATTTTCAGACGTAGACGTACTTGTAAAAAAATTTAATGTTATGTATTCTTATTCATTAATAAATGTATATAAATTTAATTATAGAGGAAAGTGATCTAAATCGGTCCCTTGTTTAAATCGGCCACTCCCCATTTCATAAAAACCACAGCACTTATCATCATGCCAATAGTGTAGTTAGGGGCACTATTGATAGCTGATTATTTGTCATTAGTTTGACGTTTATCAGTTAACATTCTGCTTCTGTGTGAACCAGAACATATTTTGAACAATTTTCATTTCTATTTATCACATTGAGGAAAATTTTGTTTTTTCTTGGAAAAAATTTTTTTTATTGAGAATATTTGGAGAATTTTATAGACACTTACAAAGTGCTTTAATTTAAAAAAAATGTTTCCTGAAAGCTCTTGTTGTGTTCATGAAATTCACGTAGGTATGAGAAATGAGAGAGTGGTCTAAATCGGCCACAATTAATGGTTCCAAATCGGTCCATCCCTTTTTTATTTTATTTTTAATTTCCAAACATTAAGAATGTTTTTCAGAGTGTTTTTTTTCTTTATTGATGAAATAATTTATTTTTTATTTTTTTATTATACAAACAAACGTACTTATTATACAAAAATGTTCCTGAAAGCTACTATAAGACGGAAAATTCTGAATAATTTTGATTTTCACTTATTTCTATCAGTTTTGTAAATCATTTTCAGTTTTGTCCGGTAGAAACATAAGGTTTATTTTTTATTAAGAGTTTCTTCAAAATTTAATATGTATGTAACTATTAAGTTTCAATAAAATTTAGATTTAGTACAAAAAAAACTGCCTAGTTTTCCTTTATTTCTTGAAAAAATATGAATAATGTGGAAAAAATTAAAAATTTAATTGAAAAAAGCGATAAAAATGAGAATGACCGATTTGGATCATGGTGATGGCCGATTTAGAACAGGGGGCCGTTTGGAACCATAAAATGCACTTTCAGTTTTTTGGCCATGACTAAATATGGATATGAGAGGATCCATGGTGTCTTCGGCAAAAAGTTGCATAAATGTTTAGATTTTTCAAAGGATATTTTGTTTTTAGCAATAGTATTCATTAAGAGAATAGAATAAGTATTCATTAAGAGAAATTATGATCAAAAAATGAAGTGGAGGCCGATTTAGACCACAATAGGTATAATAAGGAGGTTTCGACGCTCGGGCGCACTTACGGGGATCGGGGGAAACGTGGGGGGAATGCCGTAAGCGATGGGCGCGGGGGGTCGGCGTATGTCGGCGGCATTCCCGCCCCCCCAACCGTAGGAGTGGGGATACCCCCGTGAGTTCGAACTCTCGTAGACACGGGCCGGTCTTATCGTTATCGGCTGGGCGGTCGCTCACGCCTTCGAGAGAAGGAACCCATGTTTTTTTTTCACCTTGTCTTACTAATGGCGAGTTACGCGATCTGGAAACGACACAGATGTTTCCGGATGTTTTTTCACTCTGCTGAAAATTATCATTGCATCATCCTCATGTTTTTTACCTTGTACTAATGGCGAGATACGCGTGATTTGGAAACGACACAGGTGCCTCCGGACGCGATGTTTCCGTCCGCTGAAATTATCATTGCTTTTTTTACAACTTCGCTATTTTTTGCGTTGAGAAGTATCCTTTACGATTCATATATAAACGTTGTTCGAATCTCAGTTTTGAGAAAAGAAGTAGAGAGAGAGTTGTGCGTGTGTGTACGTAAAAATGTCATCTACCAATCGATTGGAAGAAGAGGCGGCGACCTCCGAAACTCGATCCAGAGATCTGTTCGAGGATTCCGAATGAAATTCTCATGGAGCGTGAAATTTCCAGAATCGAGGCAATGATATTTCTAACGTTGCACAATTTATTCCTCGATACGTGGAATCCACAGCACGCGCCAATGCGTCACATCAGACTATTGATCGCCACTATATCGAAGTACCTGATCGATCATCGAAATACGGACACCAGCGTGCGCCGAGTGCGCAAGGGTAACGAGATGAAGACTGCTCTATTGGAGATTCATTCGTACTGGTTGAGCAATGGTCCATTACAGTGTACCAGAAAGGAATCGTTATTGTTCCTCCGTCAGATCAAAGATACGTCGGTGTACTCGTTGTTCAAGAAGCCTATGATGACGAAAGATACGTTCGACGAGTGGGTGAAGGAGTATCATTCATATGTCGAGAGTCGATCGTTCGAGCCTGACGAATCGTCGATGATCGAGGAATCGTCGATAATCGAGGAATCGTCAGAGGAGGGGAGGCAGACGACCGGACTCGACGCTCTGTTCGATCGAGCGTTCGAGCGCGACGCGAATCATATCTCGCAGTTTATAACGAAGCAGAACGACGGACGATTGTTCACCGCGAGATCACCGGGCGAGATCGATTCTCAGGTGATTTGCGTGTACATTTACGACGTCAAGGATGTGGCCAAGCGGGACGTACGCATCTGGTGGAAATACGCCAGGTTGCGCGCTCAATTCTTGTTCTCCTCCGCGCGTACGGATCGCAAGCGATTATTGCGTCAGCTCATGGGACGAGGCCGCGAACGATCTCAGGAAGGTTCCGGGTGTCGTAATAGAGGTGAAAAACGTCGCGCTCGAGGACGACGACGACAATGATGGGATGTATCGGGAAAAGGCAAAAGAAAGATACGATATTTAAAAAAAAATAAAAAAAAACACATCGAACGATCGTGTTGAATATGCGTAAAATTTTTTGTTTCAGGTCAATCGGAGCAAGAAGTTTGGGACATCGCCGGATCTGAGGAAGAAATAAAAGTTCGGGACATCGTCGGATCTGAGAAGACGTATTTTTTCGAAATAAATGTAATAAAAGCTTTTTAACGAGAGAAGAGTTTATTATTTATTCATCCATGTCAGAAAGAAATTACATTTTTTAAATATATAAAGAGATACATATAGTTTAAAAATATATAAAGAGATACATATAGTTTAAAAATATATAAAGAGATACATATAGTTTAAAAATATATAAAAAGATACATATAGTTTAAAAAAACATAAAGATATAAGTAGGAATAGAAGGCCGGTCTCGATCCGGATTCTCCGAGGGGGGAGCGGAGGCGGGGGATTACTCCGCGGACGAGAGGAGTATGACGTCACGGGGGCCGTGGCGCGCTCCATGCGGAGTCCGCGGTATGAGGATCGAGCACGTGTCAAAAAATGCAAACTTTGCATTGTCCGTCAATGTATGGCCGCGGTCAAGGAGGATCCGCGCTATGACTATGAGGGGGGGGGGGGTCTGATAATCGCGAGTATTACGGCGCGGGAAGAGGACTTTTCTTTCTCGCTCATCTCCATCTTTGCTCGCGGTCTCCCCCGCCCGCTCGCATCACCATCTTCGCTCGCGTTCTCTCTGGCACTCGCGCGTCACCATCTTCGCTCACGCTCTCGCTCCCATGCATCTCCATCTTCGCTCGCGCTCTCCCCCGCTCGCGTAAATGATCTCGTAATCTAGCGCTCTTTATTTTATTTATAATTTATTAATCACGCACATTATAAATTTTTTCAGTACTGGCAGTAATAAACGAACATTGCTCTACTCTCTTGCCTTATTGCACGCCTACCAACTATAAACATTAGGCTGTTTTTTTCTGGCCGAACGAACATTTGACACAAGTTTTTCATAATTAATTTCTTATTATTTATTATATAATTACAAAATGATCCGATAAAATGAAACAAAAAATTGAACAATTGACAACATATTTATGTTAAGCTTTTATATATTTGATTCTTAATATCTTTCTACATTCAAAAATAACTTTTCCAATATATAGTCTATATGTGAGCAAGATCAGGAAAAGGGGTGAAGGAAAGGAGGGGAAGGATACACAAAAAATCTATTTCAAATGTACAATAAAAAGAATTTATATATTTTATATTTTTTTTGCCTTGGATATTAAAACATTACATAATAATCAACACAACTCAAACATTTACAAATGAGTAATTACTGAAAATATACAGTCACTGTAAAAAATCGTATTTAATAACTTTTTTTATGAAATAATATCTAATGTAATAATTATACATATATTACGCATTGAAGTAGGTTATTTGTAACATTTCATCACATGTTTACTACATGTTGTATTAGTTGCGAAAATTGACAATATTTGTTTTTAATTTTAATTATAATATTTAAAAACTTAATAGTTAGAACGACCCATCTGATGTCCGGGGACAATCCCGTAGGCACGAGGGGGGGGGGGGGAGTTGCCACCTCATCCTTCTCGCTGTAAAAAAAACATTATATATATTTTTTTTTTGTTGTTTTTAAGATTTATATTGTATTAATTCTACTTACTGTAAGAAGTGAGCGAAATAAAGTAAAGGTCTAGATTTGTTTTCCCGCGCGATGCGTGATGTTCGTGTCTCAGTTGCGGGATGATCGGCAATTGTCGGTGAAGCGGGGTGGGGATGGACTCGCTGGGCAAGAGCAGAGAAATATAGATTATTTGAGGAGAGCTGGTGTCTTGTTTTTCGGCCTGTCCTACATTACGCAATTTATCCATTCATAACCGTATCTGAAACGGTTTATGATCTGTTCATTGATTATAAATGTTGTAATACAGGGGCGGCACTCGGTCGCCCCCAACCTTACAAGCCCTTCGTGGCAATCCATGCAGAGCATAACGTCCGCCAAAGCTCGCCCCGTAAACATGGTGACAGAGTGCCACTCGTTGTACGGCCGATAATTTTCCCTGGCGTAGGCATCTCGGCGATCATAGCAACTCGCGCACAGTTTTAATTTCTGCGCACCACGACGCGCGTAAATAATATTATTACTATCTGATTTTAAGCAGCGCGCGTTTAATAGCGAGCGATATGTTTCGGAGTATTCCGCCGGGAATACTTCGTCAAACAACTCGTCTTCAGTATAGTAAGACATCATGCGCGTTATACGACTCACAAAATTTTACACGACAGATCTGCGACAGCTCCTTTTATATAGTACAATGTACGTAACTCTGCGGCGATCTCGAAAAAAGGTATCACGAAAAACTTCGCGAATTCATAGAACGACACTAATCATTTTTTATCTTAGATCTCCCACGTGTTATCATCTTCGTTCACTCACCTTTGCATCTCACATTCACGCCTTATTAATTTAAAATTAATTTTTGAAGAAGAGGATTGAGATATGAAAAGAAGACAGATTAAAAATGTTTTTAAAACAACGTTTAAAAAAACGAAAAAAAACAAATATATTTTTTCGTAATATGTATATTATATGAACGCATCACATAAAAGATTATTCATCACAAAAGCTAATAATTCGCTATATGGGTTTAAAAAAATGTTTTTTTAAACAAATATATTTTCGTAATGTATACATTATGTTAACGCATCGTATAAAATTTTATCCATAGCAAAAGCTAATAATTCGCAATCAATGAGTGAATTCTTATCTGAAACTTTATGCAAGACTTTAATTGCATCACATTTATCGATAATACAATTGTGTTTTATCGTATTAACAAATTGCTTATATTTTTCACTAATGTCTTGCACATTCTGAGATAGCGAGAAATATACATGCTCTACGCAAGTCGCGATTTCGAATAGAAACAATAAAGTTTGAGGCTGCATGTACATGCAGGTATTGTATAATGTTAATTTTACAATGTCTGTATCATACATCTTAACACGTTCAATCACTAACTTGCGAATCGATAACATTACGGTGATATTCGACTGTAGAAATCGTTGCACAGCCTCACGTCTTTCGATGAACGTTATTCACGTTGGATAAGGTAATATTATTTGATTTCCTCGATTATCCCCAAGAATGATTTCCACGTGAGACATCAATTCCACGCTGATTCCAATATCCAAATATTTAGAAGCTGTCGCTGTCAGCGCAAATCTCCTTCCCAGGATACGATGCGTATGACGAGGTTTATTCAAACTAGAAAAAAATACAAATAACTATAGAAAAAATGTAATTGAGTATAAAATATATAAAAGATTTATTATTCAATACTTACTCATTGCGCTGCTTCTTGCAGGCTTCATTTTGATCAACGTAGTAATTCATCTTGCCAGTGCTTATAATTGATGGAGAGCGACTGATACATTTTATATATCGGATCTCGTTTAAATATGGATATCCCCTCCTCTTTTTTATTCCACTCAGATATTTTTTTGCTGCGATAAAATCATCAAACACATGTAAAAAAATGTAAATTTTGCAAAAGCGCTGATGTACGGCAGCTATGGTTACCGTTTCTCAAGAAATTATCTCATCAAGCACATGTTAAAAATGCAATCTTAGAACTGCCGCGATGAAATCACGAAACACGTATACAACCAAATACTTTAATGTACGACTGCTGTGACAAAGTTTATTATGTATAAGTCAATAATATCATTTCTTAAGGACAATCGGGATAAAATTGTCGAACGTGTCAAAATATAATCTTAGAACAGTCGCGATGAAATTACCGAACACGTGTAAAAATGCAACACATTTGCGAAAAAATGCTGCATCTACCAAAACGATGCAACATTAGGATGATTGTGTAGTTAGAGAGAGACAAAATGAAGTATAAAATCGGGCTGAAAGCGTGTATGACCACAGTAGACTTTTGAAAGTTGCTATGAGTTTCTCTGTGCTGTGCTGCGAATAATGGCTAATTTGAACGACAATGAATTAATGGATATCGTGTTTAACAACGCGGAAATCGATTTCGCGGCAATACTTGAAGACTCCGATGATAGTGATTATATCAGCAACGCCAGTGAAGACTTTGAGAATCCGGATGAGATCCGCGAGGATCCTGATGAAAACAGTGAGGAGAATCCACGTAAGAACCTTGCGAACAAAATAGTGCTTGCATCGGAAATACTCACGCAGAACGAACAGTGCGCTATATATTCTTATTATATTATAGGCAATAATTATGTGACATGTCCAACGTGTATGTCCAATGTTATAAACCCAGACGATGATAATAATGATGAACTAATGTCCGTTAGTCGCAAACACGTAACCGCGCCACATGATGCTATAGATGGTAAATATTGCTCCAACTGTAGAGATCCAGTGTTTATAATATTTCAATGTGACATGTGTCCAATGTGTTCACAATAAAAACATTGAAAAGTGTGAAACAATATGGATGAAGGTTGGTATTTCCAAGATATTTATGAAGCTCTTGAAGAAAGGAAAGCAACGTGTGTGAAACTAATTTCGCCGGTACAATTTTTACGTGATCGAGAATTAGGCATACGTGGGACCAGTAGCCGTTTCGTGAGACAGGGAGTTGAAGTCGAAAGCGGTCTCTGAAATCTCTTTGGAGAACGTTGGACATACAGCACGAAACGGAGAGTGTTCGGACGAGCACTGAAGGAAATTTGTGACATATCACACTATAAAGAAGCGGACGATAAATCGAAATACATTAAAGAAATCTTCGAGAAAGTTAAATGTTGTGTAGCTCTGTACATTCAGATTCCTGCAGGTATTAGCAGGTGCATAGAACTAATAGTAATAGACAATTTACGTTTTCCGGATTTCCTTCATCGGAAAAATCAGAACGTTTTAACAGCAAGTCTCGAGCTCGCCGCTGAAGAAGAGCGGGAATTACGAAGAAATTATAAAGGTTTCGATTTATTATAGAGACTTTAGAAACCGGCATTATTCAGAGCAATGAACGCTATTGTAAATCATGTGAACGAGTCACGTGCAAGTGCCTCATAGAAGAGTGTGACGTGGTATAAGACATGGATCAAATCGAACGTGACCTGCTGGAGCAAACCAATCAAGTCACTACGTTGGTCGAGTATTTCGCGTGGGCAGCGATGCGACGAATGCGTAAAACGGCTCGAAGAGTACAATCGAGTCAAGCGTCCGCGGCTCTCGATCGGAAATAGACAATCTGTGGTGGCGAGAATCGCTCATCTCGTAAGCGCAAAGACTCTATTGAAGAGACGATTTATACATATCGGTGGTGACTATGCGGGTGGTGTGAAGAGACTCATTTGGAGAGAGATCGATACCACGTTCGAAAATCGTATTTTGACCGATGCGGTGATTAACACAGACTATATCGAGCCGCGACAATTTTTGGAAGACGCTTGCAATGTAGTGCTCGAACAAGTGCAAGACATTCTAAGCAGACGCAACAGCATAAAAGTAAACACTGTGTTCAACGGTGAATTTGTGACCGGCGAGAAACGTGCGAATAAAAGTATCAATACGCGAAACTGCGAACTCTTTCGTACATCTGATTTGCGCGAGTGGTATGAGCAGCATGTCATCGAGCCCACTCTTGCATCCCTCGAAGAGTTTCAAGAANGCGACAGTGGGTGGGCGTTNTCGCGTATACTTAATTTGATAATCAATGTAAACAAGTACAATCCACTGCACGCGGGGTGTTNCNTCAAGTTANCGCAAGAGATAAAATTTAAAGGAGCGATAATTAATGTGCATCAGCGGACAATGCATGTTTCGCGTGGTCGGTGATGGCCGCTCTGCATTCGATTGAAAGACACGCGGAACAAGAATCGTCGTACCCACATTATACGATAGTGCTAAATACACAAGACATTGAGTTTCCTATGACGTTGAATCAGATTAAAAAGTTTGAACATTTAAACGATATCTCAATCAATGTATATTGCTTTGAGAATAAGGAAATCTTACCGTTACGACTTACCGCCCGGAAGAGAGAAAAGCACGTCAACTTGTTGTACGTGCAAGATGACAACGACATTGGACATTTCACATGGATTAAAAATATGTTCCGTCTAGTGAGTTCGCAACTCAGCAAAAAAGAGTACAGGAAATACTTTTGCGATCAGTATGTATAATTTTAATTACATAAATTTTTTAATTGCATAATAATTTGTGATTATAAATAATTGTCATAAAATTGTATTCTTTCCAGATGCCTGCACTATTTTAGTTCAAGTGAAAAATTGGAGACTCACGGTGTCGATTGCCAACAGATAAATGACTGCGCGATCAGATTACCGAGTGAGGATGACAAATGGCTCAGCTTTAAGAATTACAGCAGGAAAGAACGAGTATCATATGTCGTATACGCCAATCTAGAATGTACTTTGAAGAAAATGGATTCGACAACATCTACATGCGCGTATCAACACCATCAGGTACATAGCGTAGCGTATTACATACATTGCTCGTACGACAACTCTTTGTTAGCGTACCGATCTTATCGCAGTATCGATTGCGTCACGTGGTTCACCGGGGAATTGAAAAGTTTAGCGCATCGCGTAAAATCTATGCTGTCAGCTAATATCCCCATGGAACAATTATTGAAAGAACAGTGGATGGCGTATCGTAGCGCTGAGAATTGTCACATATGCGAGAAACCGTTTGCCTCGGATAACGAAAGAGTATGCGACCATTGCCACCTGACCGGTCGGTACAGAGGTTCCACGCATTCAAACTGTAATTTAAATTACAAAGATTCATACAACATTCCTATAGTCTTCCTTAATTTATCCGGTTACGATTCTCATTTTGTCATCGAGCAAATAGCTACAGCATACAAAGGACGTGTAGATTTGCTGCCGATAACGAAGGAAAAATACATTTCCTTCACTAAACATGTGGAAGACTGATAGTTCAGAATCGCGAAATTGTATAAAATTGCGATTCATCGATTCGTTTAAATTTCTGAGTACTAGTCTTGAAAAATTAGTATCTTTTCTAAGCAGAGATAAATTAAAAATTTTACGTTACAATTTTCCAAATTTATCGATCGAAGATTTCGATTTACTGACGCGAAAAGATGTTTTTTCTTACGAATATGTGGATCACGTGGATAAGCTGCAGGACACGTGCCTACCGTCGTTTTACAATTCCTTGACCGACGAAACTGTATCCAAAAGAGATTACGCGCACGCCGCAAACGTCTGGCGGCGATTCTCCATTCAATCCTTGGGCGAATACAGNGATTTATATTTGAAAACAGATGTCTTGCTGTTGGCTGATATTTTTGAAAATTTTCGCGATAGCTGCGTCACGAGTTGTGGACTCGATCCCGCGTATTATACATTACCCGGTTTTACGTGGGACGCGATGTTAAAGCATACGCGCGTCAATTTCGAATTGCTTACCGATATCGATATGGTCATGTTTATCGAGCGCGGTATATGCGGCGGCCTAAGTCAATGCTCCGGCAGATACGTGCGGGCCAACAATATGTATATGCAGTCATACGATCCATTGAAACCTTCGTCGTATCTAACTTCTGTACTTTGATGTAAATAATCTATACGGATGGGCAATGTGTCAACCGTTGCCATACGCCGAATTTCGATGGGTCAATGACGCAGCAAATTTTAACTTTAGCGCGATCGCTTTGGACTCGCCTACAAGTTACATTCTCGAGGTCGATCTCGAGTATCCGCAACATCTTCACGACGTGCACACTGACCTACCATTCTGTCCGACGCGCGATAAGCCGCNAGGCAAGCNGCAGGCTAAGCTTCTGGCGACTTTATATGATAAGAAGCGTTACGTCATCCACTACTGTAACCTGCAGCAATGTACACGTCACGGTCTTTGCGTCACAAAGATACATCNTGTATTGCANTTCGCACAATCTCCATGGCTTCGTGATTATATTGAATTAAATACCAAATTTAGAACACTTTCCAAAAATGATTTCGAGAAAAATTTGTACAAATTAATGAATAATGCCGTTTTNGGTAAAACNATGGAAAATGTGCGTAATCATGTAGACGTCAAATTGTTAACTAAATGGGAAGGACGACACGGCGCGGAGGCAATGATCGCGAAANCNAATTTCNATAGNCGAAGNATCTTTTCTGAAAATTTGNTCGCTATCGAAATGCGTAAACTCGAGGTGAAATTCGANAAACCGATNTANGTANGTATGTGTATTCTNGANATATCTAAGACGTGTTTGTATGAATTTCATCACGAGTACATGTTACCTTTATATCGAGACACTTGTAAAGTAATGTATACCGACACGGACAGTCTCATATATCACATCGAGTGCGAGGATGTGTATGAGACGATGAAACGCGACATTCACAGATTTGACACGAGCGATTATCCTCCAGATAACGTGTATAGTATTCCACTCGCTAATAAAAAAGTACCGGGTTTAATGAAGGATGAAAATAATGGCGCGATAATGACTGAATTTGTTGGGCTCAGAGCAAAGATGTACGCGTTGAGGGTAGACGGTAAGAGGGATAACAAAAAGGCGAAAGGTGTAAAGAGTAACGTGGTAGCGCGAACGATAACGTTTGATTACTCGCGGTGTCTCATCGATGAGATTGAAATGACGCGACAACAGAATTGTATAAGATCAAAACTGCATGAGGTATACACCGTAACCGAAAAGAAAATCGCTCTGAGTCCATACGATGACAAGCGATACATTGTGCCCGATTCTACTGAAACGTTGCCATGGGGACATTATAAGATATCATTGTAAATATATTATAAATTTAATTTTATTTGTAAAACATGTAATCAACATAGACATTATAATAAATGTATGTTTACAAAACATTATCCTTGCATATTCATGAATTGTACGATTTATCGAGTTCCAACCATTTCACGTAAACTTCATTCCTTTTCTTCCGTAACACTTTCTCAACGAGGTACACATCGGGATTAGCTACGTGATGCAACTCATGTTCATAGAATCCTCCAGCGATGGGTTTTCCACAGGAATCCTCCAGTATATACGTCACGGGATTAGTTTTCTGCACTTTGACGAATTTAAATACCTCCGTCGACCAATTTGGCGTGTAACCTTTTTCAAAAATTGTTTTGAATTTGCTCACACGTACGGGATCACCCAATCTAAATCGCGGTGTAGCGATTTTTACATGGCTATACACCGTAACCAAGAATCTTTCGGCGATCGTGGGCGTGACGTCGACGGGCCGCATACCGATAGTCCGATGTTTTCGCGAGTTGTAATCTGATACGAGACGTGGCAGCGCGTCGATCCATCTATAGTTTCTATTTAATGTAAACATCTTATCGTTCTTTAGTGTGCGATTGAATCGTTCCACGACCGATGCCTTCATCACGGAATAGGTAGAATAATGGTTAATGTTGTGTTTCTTCAAGAATTTTTGCATGTTCGCATTGTAAAATTCCTTTCCCTTGTCGGTTTGTAAATTTTTCGGACATCTTCCATCGATTCGAATTATCTTTGCGATTGCCGCGGTAACTTCACATCCGCTCTTGGCCTTGAGCGGCACGGCCCATGCATGCTTACTCAGCACATCGATAACGATGAATATGTAATGGTATCCTCTGTTAAATCGCATGTAAGGTCGCATCTCGACCACGTCTGCCTGCCACAAGTCGTCGTACCCGCGCATGATGACGCGTCTTCGAGGAAAATTTCTTTTCGCTGGAGCGTGCAGTTCCTTCACTAACTGCTGCTTCTCAGCCATGAGTAAATGAATTTATGGCGTTAATGGAACGGGAACGCACGTTTGAACGTGCGTTAAAACGGAAACGTTTGAACGGATATGGAACGGGAACGCAACGGGGAATGCACGTTCGAACGGATGTGGAACAGGAACGTACGTTTGAACGTACGTTAAAACGAAAACGGGAAGCGCACGTTTGAACGGATATGGAACGGGAACGCACGTTTGAACGTACGTTAAAACGGAAACGTTTGAACGGATATGGAACGGGAACGCACGTTTGAACGTACGTTAAAACGGAATGGGAACGAAACGGGGAGCGCACGTTCGAACGGATATGGAACGGGAACGCACGTTTGATAAAACGGATATGGGACGAGTGTAAATCGAATATGCAATAGGGGAATGTATGTCGAACGGGATCGCACGTTAAAACGGATATAGAACAGGTCAATGAAGTTACTTTGGCATAATCAGCATTTGATTACGAAACTCTGTAACATCTCTCTCCAATTTATTCAGCTGATCTTTTAAGATTTGTATGTTATGTTGGAACTCATTCACCTTTCTATCAAATTCATCCTGTCATTCTTTCAAAATTTTCAAATTCTCTTGCACGTACTACTTGTTTGCGGCATCGCTATCATCCACAGGTGGTGCTACACGTTGAATCTTGTGTGACTTTGCATCATAGTTGGCAGCAACCATATAAAGACTGTTATCGCGAACGTAGTTTCTAATTAATCCGCTATACTGATAGTACGGATTAATTCCGCTTCTTCTAAGCGATATTCCAAACTTGTTGATCGGCATTTCGATGTCAATTGATTGAATTACTCACGCGCAGTTAATTTATAATAAGTCCAGTTTCGCGGAGTTCCTCGATGATCGACATAATTTCGTTATCGTGAGCATTGTGACCCGCTTAGCATGAGGCCTCGAGCAATCGAAAACGATCTACAAGCTCGTTGGAATCATCCCAATGAACGTAATCGATCTTGTTGTCGTTTAATGTCATGACACATGGCATACCTTTTCCAACACCTTTTAGTAATGGTGCAATTATATTTTTATACTTGTATCCTTTGTTAGTCTTTATAGGTTTATGCTCGTTGTAATCAATCCTATGCGCGTTCGTTGCCAAAAGTATACTTTTGTAGTTGTATTTATCAGAATCCGTGTAACTATCAGCTTCTGGAAATTTTTTGAAAATCAATTCGTAAAGGCCTCGTGTACCCGCATACCTTTTTCCACTTATGATTATATCATCGTTCTTAGCGAAATTGACACGTTTGTTTCCAATCATCGTTTCAATGTTATTGAAATAAAACACCGTACATTATCTATACTGGCCGCTTTTTTACCGCTTAAGATAGCTCCTAAATATCCTGTCCCAATGGACCGTAGTGCGTTTCTAAATTTTTTCGCCCCTTGGACGTTTGTAACTTGTGTCAAACGGACGTTACAAGAGGTTCGTCAGTGATTTCGAAAACTTCTTCGACGGAGAGCACGTGTGGGTGTTCGTACGATAATTCGCGCGGTTGTAAAATTTTGGCTGTTTCATTCAAAGTAGTTGGAACGGTCTCGATCGTTTCAACATTGATTTAATCGGTGTTGAAGCCATGAGAGAATTGTCAAACGTAGCGTTAGATCGTTTTCGTTTAGAATTTGGTTCAACGTATTCTTCCTCTCCCGAGGATAATGTTTCAAACGAAGCGTTTGAATTGTTTTTGTTTAAACTTTGGTTCTGCATACTCCTTCTCTATCGAGGATAATGTTTCACTCTTGGTGAAATTAGATTCTTCGCCAGTTGTGTTTTCAACAATTTGCTTTAGAGGCTCGATAACGGGCTTAAAGTGCCTCTCCAACGCCATATCTTGCTCCATCTTACCAGTTTTCAACGCAAGATACTTTTTGCGAATCGAATCACTTGTTTTCGCAATCTGTTTTGCTAACTTTTCACGATCTCTAATTTCCATGCTGCTATCCATATTGCCTATTTGACGTATCGATAACTGATCACGTTATGATATCACAAAGTCGTTAAATCCTTTCCTATAACGACCATTCGAAATCGCACTATCCTTATTACAACAAATCCAACGTTTGCTGCCAACAGATACGACACAATTTACAAAAATCTTCGTATGTCATGTCAGTGTTTATATGTTATGATCGGTGTATATGTTTTAGATTAGTTCCATCCTGTTTGAACAGGATCAGTAGATTCGCGTTATCGCGTATAAGATGTTTCGGTATCTTTGCATACGTCTGACAAAGATAGAAGCAATCGATGTCTGTGTGTCTACCCATCGCAAAGTATTCTCTTATCGTATCGTGCTTGTCACACGCCACGTTATCGAAAACAAAGATCGAGTTTGGACGTGCATCGCTCGGTGGAATGACAATACAGTTATTCGAAAATGTAAAATTTCTTCTATCGATGCCAATAAATTTTCTAGGTATCGATATTTCGATTGTTGCAACGATTTCAAGTAAACGTATACGTTCTCGAAGCATACACCGTGTGAACTTTCCAGCAGGCTAATCAACACATTTGTCTTACCGCAATTTGACGGATCGCAAATAATACCGCGTATAGAAATTGGCAACAAGTTTCCATACAAGTTTGCGTACCTCTTTCTCAGACATTAACCTTTCGTCGAAATTAGTCACCGCGATTGGCGGCGATTGTTGAACGAACCGCATGTTATCTCCGAAAAAAATGAATGCGATTTCAAGAGAGCCGTATTTATAGCTCTATATAGGCCTATTTATAGCAGAGCATTGCACCGAAACGTTCAGAAGTGTTTCTACCTCGGTTGGATAACAGTGATAGCTGACGTATTTATAGCATAGCATTGCGCCGAAACGCTCAGAAATGTTTCTGCTTCTGTTGGATAATACTATATATACAGCCTAACCGCTGAACAGTTGAAGTATATACCGAAAATCGTTCTGTTACAACAGTTTTACAATCACATAGATTATGTGTGAGATAAACTTCCGGAGCATATTACGGCAGATCCGGAAGTTCAGCAGTACCGTCATTGCCTGGAGCATTACAATCTACCGACTCAGCGAACGCATATCGACGGTCCACCGTCCTTGATAAAGAATTGCAGCAAATGTCGACGAAGATTGGAAGAGGCTTGTTAAATCGTGTGATAAACGCACTTCCGATCGAATTACATATCAGTTTTGCGGTCCGGGAATTCACTTGGAAAAACGTTTGGCGAGAGGTGATCAAGGTATTTACCCGCTGGATGCAGCGTGTCGTGAATACGATATAGCCTATTCGCATAGCAACAATATCGCAGATACGACACGTTGCCGACAATATACTCGCTGCGAAAGCACGAAAACGCATTACCGCGAAAGATTCGACTCTCGGGGAAAGAGTTGCTGCTACAGCCGTTTGGGCAGCTATGAAGGCCAAAACAAAACTCGGTATGGGTCTGAAAACGAAGAAAAAGAAAACAACGAAGAAACGAATTCTTCCGATAGCGAAACGTGGCGGAATCTTGCCGATCCTACCGTTACTGGGAGTTATCGGTTCATTGGTCGGTGGAGCGGCGAGAGTAGCAAAGGCGTGAATGATAACAAGGTCGCGCAGCGTCAGCTGGAAGAACTGAAACGTCATAATCGTGCCATGAAAGATCGTGGAATTTATTTCGCTCTGTACAAACGTGGACAAGGAGTGTCGATGAGAAAAAAAAACGTCAAAGAGACGTTAAAAATCCCAAAGAGTGTAATTACCGACGTACAACTACAACTCGCAAAGCGTATGCGCATTCCATATTTTAGAGGCGTTTTCATGCGTACCAGCATACCAACGGAAGGAGTACGCCGAAACAAAAGTGGTATCATAAATTTGGACAATGCCGAGGGACCAGTTACTCATTGGGTAGCGTATGCGAAGAGAGGAGATCGCGTCGTATATTTCGACAGTTTTGGTAATCTTCGACCGCCGAGGGAATTGGTGCGATATTTAATAAACGACGTGACACGAATCGAATACAATCGCACGCCTTATCAGCGTTACGATCGGAGCAATTGTGGACAACTTTGTCTACAGTTTCTACAAAAGTTTGATAATCAATTTAAAGGCTGACGTTGCACCATTTGACCTCAGTCAGTATCAAACATGTCACTGACGTTTACACTCACCGGCAAGAGTAGCATCCTCTCGGTAAGCTACTTTCCAGCTGTGGATTTGAGCGATGATGATTACGAACTCGGCCTGACGGACTTTGAAACCTACTACACGGTCTCGAATGTAAATTCATTAAACAATAAATTTTACTATGACGACAAGGAGATTGTTATTCCCGAAGGATCATATGAACTGCACGACATTGACACGTATCTGAAACGCACGCTTTTACAATCTCATTCCAAAAATGTGAGAAAAATAGACATCGAGGAAGATGACGAGTACCCACTGACGATTCGAGCTAACAACAATACGATGAAAAGCGAAATCAAGTGNTCAGTCAGTATCAAACATGTCACTGACGTTTACACTCACCGGCAAGAGTAGCATCCTCTCGGTAAGCTACTTTCCAGCTGTGGATTTGAGCGATGATGATTACGAACTCGGCCTGACGGACTTTGAAACCTACTACACGGTCTCGAATGTAAATTCATTAAACAATAAATTTTACTATGACGACAAGGAGATTGTTATTCCCGAAGGATCATATGAACTGCACGACATTGACACGTATCTGAAACGCACGCTTTTACAATCTCATTCCAAAAATGTGAGAAAAATAGACATCGAGGAAGATGACGAGTACCCACTGACGATTCGAGCTAACAACAATACGATGAAAAGCGAAATCAAGTGAGCTTACAGGATAAATTTTACAAAACCTGACAATATTGGATCGCTGTTGGGATTTTCGACGAATCGTGTGCTAGAGCCGTGACAGTGACACGAATCGGATGTATCGATAAATATCATTAACGTAAATATTATTCGCATAGAGTGCAACGTGACCGCGGGTGCATACAGCAACGACAAGTGCGTGTATACGATACACGAGTTTTCGCCGAGCGTTCCGCCAGGATAAAAGATATCAGAAATACCTGTGCAGATCATTTATCTTCCGATCATCGTACGGAGCATTACGGATCTGATGATTTGTATTGGATCAGGACGGTCAACTGCTCGATTTTCGAGGAAAAGAGATCACAGTCAGATTACATGTGCGGAGGAGACAACGATAACGGGAGATGCTAGTGTTGAATGAAGCGGAACAGGTGAACAGTTTTATCAAAAGAAAACAAATCCTATCACCTGATAAGAAGAAGAAGAAACTCATTGCGTCGAACATTGAATTTTTGAAATCATTGAGTTTCATTGTACGAAATGGCTGATATCTTAAATATTGGACGCGAGCCGATCTTCGACAATAGCATTGTTAATTGAGACTCATACATACAATCCGTATGCCAATACGACGTTTGGACATAGCGATGAGATAAGGATACCCATACAACAGCAGGATTTGTACACNTTGCCGTNTGAAAGCTTTCTCTACATCGAAGGAAAATTGAAGAAGAAGAACAAGGATGNGGAGATTTTTCTCGCAAATAATTGCGTGGCATTTATGTTTGATGAAATTCGATACGAACTCAACGGCGTGGAGATTGATCGCATCAGAAACGCCGGAATAATCAGCACTATGTGTCGCTATCGTATGACAAAGCGCAGATCTTGCGGAATGCTGGATGGGATACTGCATCAGCCATACCAAAAGGAGACTTTAATTTGTGTGCCGCTCAATATGCTTTTCGGCTTCTGCGAGAATTACAAACGCGTTGTTAACGCTCGTCATTAACTCATTTTGATACGAGCGCGCAATGACAACAATTGTATCAATGGGGATTCGAAGACGGAGTCAGAAATTGAACTATTCAAAGTACAATGGCGAATGCCTCACGTTATGTTGAATGAGGTCAATAAACTATCCCTGCTAGCGAGCTTTGGAAAGCGGACGATATTTGAGTATGAGTTTCCGATCATGGGAATTGTACGAGTACCCCCTATTGCAGAGCACGACCAAACATTCATGGGCTATCAAAACTGCGACTCAGTTGGAGAAACCGCGATACGTTATTTTTGCTCTGCAGAAACGGGCCGAAAGAATGTCATGTCTCAAGATGCTAGTGTTCGATGACTGTAATCTGATCAGCGTGAAACTTTATCTAAACTCTGAATTTTATCCATACGATGATCTGAATTTAGACTTTAAGAAAAATAAATACGCTATACTTTTTGACAGGTATTCACGTTTTCGTAAAGCTTATTATGGATATGACGATTATGCCACGCTTTGCAACTTATTCACATTTGTGGCGAATGGAAACTTTTTGTAGTCGTCGAGCACGACAGAACAAGTCTATCAAGAGCGCCACTGTAGATGTACGCATGGAATTTGATTGCAAAGAAAATGTATCGGCAAATACTACCGCCTACTGTCTCATTTTACACAATCGCGTCATCGAATACTGCCCATTGTCTAATGTAGTGCGTAAAATCAATAAATTGCAATGTCAGCAATATTCCAATATAAGAAAGATTCATGTATCGTGATCCTCTTGCAGTCCACCTCTCGACGTGTCGAAAATCAGTCATGTCCACGCCAACATTCTGCAAGGTTTCGTTGGCAGAAACTCCTTCGTCGTGAAGGAGTTTGCCGCTCTCCGAGAAGGATATATTCTCTCTCATTATATTTTCGAATGCCCCGAGCCGCAGTATTTTCTCAGCAAAGCGGACAGACAGCGCGTAATCTGGTTGACGGCGAAATATTATGGATTGTGCTGGGACGAAGGACTGATTCAATACCACAAGGCTAAAGAGTTGATTACCGAGGCGGTGCGGGATGTGACGGAGAGCGAAACTTCGCCCATCGTATACGTAAAGGGACTCGAGAAACGAGAATGGCTATGGGATTTGCTGCTGGACAATGGGCGAGGGGATGTCTACATCGAGAGCCTCAACGAGCACTACGAAGACGTGGAATCGTTGAAGAAGATGGATGCTACACATACTTTGCGTTGCCATAAACAAGTATCGAATTGTACTTTGCAAAATGTATTCAAGCTGTTCAATTGGTGGCACTGCCATAAAAAATAAACGTATATTATCTATAGATATATCGTTAATATAATATTAATAATATGATGCGTTAATGTATCTATTTTATGGAAAATATATTAGTTTAAAAATATTTTTTATCTTTTTCTTTATATCCCATTCCTCTTCAAAGATACATTAAAAATTAAGAACTAATTCTAATCGATAAAATCAATTATCAATAAATATTGATAAATATCAATAAAATGCATGAAGAGCGCTAGATTACACAAATCTGGGCGGGGGAGAACGCGAGCGAAGATGGAGACGCGTGGGTGCGAGAGAGCGCGAGCGAAGATGGTGACGCGAGAGAGCGAGAGAGAACGCGAGCGAAGATGGTGATGCGAGCGGGCGGGGCAGACCGCGAGCAAAGATGGAGATGAGCGAGAAAGAAAAGTCCTCTCCCCGCGCCATAATACTCGCGATTATCAGATCCCCCCCCCCCCTTATAGTCATAGCGCGGATCTTCCTTGACCGCGGCCGTACATTGACGGACATTTTTTTGCAAAGTTTGCATTTTTTGACACGTACCATGCATGGAGCGCGCCGCGGCCCCCGTGACGTCATACCCCTCTCGCGGAGTAGTCCCCCGTCCCGCTCCCCCTCGGAGGATCCGGATCGAAACCGGCCTTCTATTCCTATATATAGTTTAAAAACATAGAGATAGATATATAGTTTAAAAAAAACATAGAGCTAAACATAGTTAAAAAAGTAAAAAAGATAGATATAATGCATGTTTAAAAACATAACGAGGCTAGTTCGCAATCGATGATGTTGTCGCGATCGTAGAATTCGGCGTTCCGTATCGCCTCGGAGACGATCGCCGGCTTCTCGACGGTTGACGCGAAATCGGAGAAGCGTTTGAATTTCTCGTTGACGTTCTTGATCACCGAGTTCAGCGAGGCGACGACACGATTCACACAATCCTCGAGATCGTACATGACGAGCACGTTGTTGAGAGACAGGAGCAGACGGAGCGCGCCCGTGCTCGTCTCGAGACGCAGGATCGGCAGATTGTTGATTCTTCCGAAGAATCAGGTCGCCGGCGTGTGTCGGCGAGTTCGCTTCGTCGTTGCCGTTTCTCAGGTAGGACAGCACGGTCTGCTTCTGTTCGACGAGTTCTCTCTACGTTTCGGTCGAGAGCGTGATTTCCTTGCCGCGGCAATCTCCCACCTCACGCACGAGCCGGACGGTTCGACGACCATGTAGACCTCGATGTATTTGCTCGATGTAGCTCGTTCTCGTCAACGGATGCTGATCGGTTTACGCGCGACTTCGCTGTTTTGTCTGTGGAAGTGTCGAATGTTAGGTTTTTTGAGTAAAAAAAGAAAGAGAGAGAGACAGAGGAAGAAATTATCCTATGCGTCGATCGTCGATCCTCGTTCATCCTTCTCTTTCTCGCTCCGCCGTTCGCGCTCTGACCGAGGGAGGTCTGTCCGACGGAGAACATATCGTCCGGTATACAGGTCACCCATCGACGGACAGCGTCAAACTGACTCTCTCGAGGATAGGATGTAGGTTAAAAATGTTTTTTCTCATTTTTTTTTATCTCTCCTCCTCCTCCTCCTCTTGCCGCGAGTACGCGAGAACCTCGTTGATTCGAACGAGACGATTCAGCAGAGCTCGTATCTGATCCAACAATCCGTCCTTCGGGCAAACGACGCCCACGATCTGCAGATCCATCTTACCCGCCGCTGTCACGCTCCGCGTGAATTCGTTGAACTTGTAGTACTGATGTCTATTGAAGAAATATAGATGTATCGAAAGACTGACGTAATACCCTGCGGAATTCCCGGAAATATCGCTTGGATCGTGTTGTGTCTGATGACTCTCATTTGACAGTCATCTATCTCTCCCGCGAAGCCATTGTTGTATAGTATGAAGGATCGTCCTCTGTTGGTATTTACCACGGCATCGACCTTGGCGTCAGGGGGAAATCCGAAATCGACGAGAGATATCGGCCAGTCACGCTGTACAACAATGGCTTCGCGGGAGAGATAGATGACTGTCAAATGAGAGTCATCAGACACAACACGATCCAAGCAATATTTCCGGGAATTCCGCAGGGTATTACGTCAGTCTTTCCATACATCTATATTTCTTCAATAGACATCAGTACTACAAGTTCAACGAATTCACGCGGAGCGTGACAGCGGTAGCTCGGATACTTGACCCTGTAGACTATACTGTTCGCGAACAGCACGAGATCGCCCGAGGGAGTCTGGTACGCGCCCGAGACGCGCGTGAAATTCCTCGGAAGAAACTTCATGTAATCGTTCAGCGACAGCGGTTTGTCGTAGGTCTTTCCCTCGATGTTGATCGGCCAAACATGACGTCCATGCGCGACGAATATCTTCTCGTCCAGAACCAACACGGAATCGACGCGCCGCAGAGCGCACAGATCCGTCTCTCCTCGGTGTCGTCGCGGTCGGCGGTACCATTGTCGCTGGAGGATCATCGCCGTTCTCGCCGTACAACTGTCGAATCTTGAAAACGTCTTCCTCGCTCAATTCCACGGGATAAGATTTGTCGGGTGCGAACGCGTACATTACCGACTCCCTGTTCTCGCTGTGAGGTAGTCCCAGAGCGTGACCGATCTCGTGCACCAACGTTTGGAGCAGATTAAACGTGCCCGGAGGATTCTCATCCAGAAGTATGTACCACGGTTCCGCGTTGTCCACATGTATCTCCGCGGTGAAGTCAGGTTCTCCGTTCGGATAGTACGCGTGTGCGAGTACTTTGCCCTTTCCGTCTAATCGCGAGGCGCACAAGTCACCGTTCTTCCTCCTGTTGATGTTGAAGTGAACACCCTCGCGAAACGCCAACAGTATGTCGGGATCGTTCGATTCGCGTTCGAACGTTAGGGCTGATTTCACGGCCCACTTCTCGAACGCCTCCTGAGTTGCTCCGTCACGCGATCCGAAATATCGGGGAGACCACAGTGCGGTTTTTCACATCAGCTTCAATGTGGCGTTGTTCAACCGTCCTTTACCGGGTAATCCGTAAAATTCTTGAAACAGCCCGATAGCGTGACGCAGATCCCTCGAGGCCTCGACGGTCGCGAACGATGTCACGGTGTCGTTCAGGTAGCCGTACCTGTGCAGAAACTCACCGCTGTATCGGTATCGTCGCCGGAAAAGTCGGCGATGACACCGATCGCGCACAGCGCGAGAGGAAGAGACGCGACATCGCGGGTCGAGACTCAAATGAGGATTCTCTCGATCGATCACCCGATTATAATCGTAAAAAAATTTACGTACTTATCGCGCCTTATCTGACCGCAGAGACGCGAGTTCGCGCGACTCACCGAAACGCGCGCCGCGCGACGTCGGAAACGCGTCGCGCGAGCCTGTCAGTATTCATTCGTTTTTTCTTCTATTAAGTATTTTTAAACAAAAAAAAGTGCGAACAGAGAAAAAAATTTGATGTGATCAGGATCACAGAATATCCTGCGATAGGAGTAAGTAAAAAAATTTGAGAACTGCGTTCCATGCTCGCGAGTATCGTCGACGACGAACCGCGAGGCGTCGGGTGGAATTTCTAATATTATAAAATATTATTTTTTCCAGCTCGTCTTGATGGACGGAGTATTAGTCGCAAAGCTAGCTATGA
>JAJVSH010000188.1:58145-71658 GCA_021460005.1 Tetramorium alpestre | reverse complement strand
TTTTCCTTTTAAATGATTGAGACAATGTTTAAAATTCGGAGAATTATTTCAGGTAACTGCTTCTGTACGTCTGATCTTAACGACGGCTACTCCAAGAATGATTAGGTGGGGCACGATTGCAGGTGAGGGAAAAATACCGCGGCTCGAATTAATACTCCCAATCGCTTATTCTTCGAAGATTAAATTTCGATATACGCGTTTCAAATTCTTGTTCGAGGTTCGCGTATCGCGATTTNCTTTCGAATCNGATACTNCATTGTCTNTNCAGAAATTATTTATTGGAAAAGATAAGNGANTTGAATTATTNTATTATTTGATGATGGAAATATATATGTATTCTATTAAAAATATCATTGTAATTTTAATTAAGATTTCAATAGTATATATATTTTTCGTTCATGGTGTTTTTGATAGTAAAATTTATTTATAGGGTTTCCAAAAGTTTTCTAGTTCTTTATTTCCTAGTTATTTTATTATTTTAGTAATTTATTTCCATCAAATTTGGTAGGGACGTTACAAATCACACACACACGCACACGCACACGCACACGCACACGCACACGCACACGCACACGCACACGCACACGCACACGCACACGCACACGCACACGCACACGCACACGCACACACACACACACACACACACAAAACACACACAAAACACATTACACATTGTTATATAAATACACATACACGAATTTTAATGTATTAAAATTATAATAATCCTAATTCTTATGCGTGATGAATGACTCATGATGATATTTTCAACATTACCGGAACATGTCCGGTCACAACCTTACTTGAGCACGTCAATCGGAAACGTCCGATTGCCACGAGGTGGCTGATTGAAAGACCTTTTTGAAGACATTATGTTCAAAGGCAAGATAAACAGAATCCGATTCGTTTTTTAGAGCGTTTCGATAAAGTCGCGCGATACGAAAGTATACCCGAGCGCGATCAATTGCATCATTTTGCACGTTTTATGAGAGGAAGTGCGGCACTCTGGTATGAGTTGCAAAGGCCTAGCGATATTTTCGAGGCCAAGGAATTGTTTGTGAAACACTATTGGGGAACGCAGGCGCAAATGCATTTCCGCCAAAGCTTGTATTTTGGAAAGTATAACCCGGGCGAGTTGTCAATGTCAGAGTACGCGTTGAGTCTAGCGAGGCAAAGCCGAAAATAACCATCTATACGAGGAACGCGTACGCGAGTAAGACGAGTGGAGGCACCGATAATAAACCGCGTTACGCGAAAGTGTCTAAAGATACGAATACGCGACGAAAAAACGTGGCGGCGATCGAAGCTGGCGTGAAAGTAAGCGAAGAGAGTTCCGACGACGATAACGACGAAGGCGCGAAACAAAGCAACCGAAGTAACGGCGGAGGCGACAAGTCCCGTCGAATCAATTTAATAGAACCGGTAACTATCAACTATGGTAGTCGAAAATCACGCGAAAACGCGATGAAAAAGATCGATAGCGACGTAGCGCAAATACAGCGCGAAGCGAGTGAGCGCGTTAGGGCAAGTAGCAGAGTAGCGGTAAGACCGTGTAAGATCGCGAATTGGCCGATAAGAGCCGTAATTCATTCTACAAAAGGTAAGTTCGATAAGCGGGATATTTGTCCGCGAAGATAGAGAGTGAAACCGACCGTTACAGCCATTTCAGAGCCACTCAAGAGCTGGATGCCAAGGGTGGTGATGGAGAGACAGGAGATCCAGGAAGCGGTGAAGCTGAGCCAAGCTGAGCCGGAAACGTTGAACGAGACATACAAGGTGGAGGAACTGCCCGAAACGCAGCCGATGACGGAGGACATCGAGTTAACGGAATACCAGGAAGCAGGAGACGACATCTCTTGCAGTTCAGATTCGTCGGTGAGCGGCGACATCGCAGAGCGACCAGCGACACCGGTGCCGAGAGTGCCGGCGGTCAAGACCAAGGCCCAGAGGAAGGCGAAGATCCGGGTGATAAGCCGGTCGGCCGAAACTTGTAAACCGCGAGTGATGTGCGCGGCTATTACGTGTCGCGAAACGCGAGCGCGACCGAGTTGTGTGATAAAAGCGTTATTTCTTATTCAAATCCTTTATTTTATGTTAAATCGGGACGCGTGTTGTGTAGAGAAAGCGCGATTACCTGTACCGCGGTTGTTATACGCGAAACGATAGATGGTCAAGATAGCGGTTCTAAAAACAGTGATTTCGATTATTTCGATAATTACGGCGATGATTTTAATTTCATTGTTTTCTTATATTCTGTTCAAGTCCATATTAGAGATAGAGAAGATACGCGAACGCGCGAGTCAAATCTTTACAAAACTGACTTAGTCGCAGGGCTAGTTGTAGAAGCACCAAGATGACGCGTAATAAGAAATTACGTTATCTATGAGCGATACGAAAGGTTTTATTTTGTAATTTTAAATGTTCCAAGCCAGAAATAAGCAGTGCCGAAGCGTTAATGTCAATTACGCGTGTTTTATAGATTTACATGTTGCATGGGCGTAGAGTCGTAATGGCTTCCCAATTTTAATATTTAGTTGTATGTGTTGCGCAGAGTGACGGACACGTTTATTTTGTAAGAACCAACTCTTTAAACCAATATTATTATGTATTCTTTCATTTGCACCTATTTTATTAAAAGTATGTGTGTACCAAATATGGCGTTTAACCCTTTCACCTAAGTCTTGATCTGATAAGTTAGGTAAGAAGTGATATTTAATCAAAGAGTAAAGTAACTTTAAAAGAGTTTTTTATTGTTACTTGTAAAAGATTAAAATAATCAATAACAATTAGAGTCAGTAGTATTCTAAATTAAACACCCGTGTTAAAGGGTTAGATATTATGTTTTGTTGATAATCTACCGATAGAGTCTTGCGTAGTATGGGATTTTGAGATTAAATTCACTTGATTAATTGTCATTTGAGAAAGATTAAATAATGGCGTCAAGATAACGTCACCGTAACTATGTACTTTATATATTAATATATTTACCGTCGTAAATTCGAGACGAGGACTTGGGGATAGCATCTCCTGGATGATTTCGAGATCCGGGACCGGTACCTAAAAGAGAAAGAAAAAATTAGTAAGAAACATTGATTTTATAAGTTTATACAATATGGCGGCGTGAGTACAACGCGTAAGAGCGCTGGATTAAAGGTAATTAATAAAAGTAAATTCATTTAATATTTCTTTGCATGAATCATGTGTGGCAAAGCGACCACACATGAATTACTCGATCATTATTAAAATTAAAGATTTTGGCCAGACAGAGCTAATTCAAAGATGGTGGCGGTACAAAAACGGACGTCAATCCATATGATTAATTAAAGTATTATCAATTTGATTAATTTCAGTTAAATTTAATTTTGTGCTTATTATATTGAGAGACGCGCGGCAAAGCGATCACGCGTTGTACATCTCATTATATGCAGTAATTATAAGTTTGCGTTACGGTACAACATGGCGGCGTTGCACTGATTGCGTTATCAATCAAGATAGTATATCTCAAAAAGTTAGTAGGTACGAGCTATGTTAGTTGACCTTGAAACCGACTGTTTTATCCGTGCAGAATACAAAAATCGTTAGTGATGGCCAGACGTCTGGAGGACACGCGGGAGACAAAGAGGAGCCGTATCGAGGAAGGTTACGAGCACACTTACAGTATGGGCATGCCAGCTTCGCAGCAGAGTAGCAGAGAGGATGAGGCGCCCAAAGTACCACTGGAGAGCGAGAAGGATCGTCCGGACACAGTGGAGAACGAGGATGCAGCGACAGAGACCGTCAACCAGAAAGTGATGGAGACGATGGGCATGCAGGATGCAGAGGCGGCACCGGAGTCTTTGCAGCAAGTGGAGATACCACAGTCTGACAGCCAGGAGGCTGAAACACAAGAGACATATTTCGAATTGTGACTAAAACATGTTGTGTTATCGTGCAGAGTGATATATTCCATGTGCGAGATAAGTTCAAGGTCGATAAGTCAACGCGACTTTACCATATATATTTTATTTTAATATTTCAGATAATTTTAATATGCGTGTACGTAATATATGCCAGAGCGTGGCAAAAGATATTTTATTTGCATTAGAGACACACAAAAGAAAGTGTTTGGGATTCGCTGACTACCTGAGCGTTCTCATTTTGGCATCGCGGTGACATCTATTGATTATCGATAGATGGATCACCGCGTGCCGCCGGCGGCGCACGGAAGGGCGCTAGCGACGGCGCGACGGCGCGACCGGCGTCTTCACTTCCCTTGTGCTCATTCTGGTGAACGCATCGATCGTGATCGAGCGTACTCGTGTGCTACATCGAGTGATAGACAAGCTGGTGAATTTCAGTGTAAGACAATAGACATCTCAGTGACCTATCGAGTACTCATCTAACGGACTGCTCAATTGGAGACTGCTCGGGAAACAGCATCACGACTGCTCAGGCTCACCACGGTTCGCGCGTGCCGGCGCCACGTGGCTACTCTATACTCACGGGCATCTCGCTACCAGAAGAAGAGTCGATTAATATAATCGGCCTTCTCAAGTGCACATTTAACTGACTCATAGTGAGAACTCGACAATCGGGATTTGTCCGTACATCCATTCTATCCTATGTGACAAATATACGGGTCTCGGATTCACAATATCCAGAGTCCCACCTGGCTTTACAACTACGTTGTATTATTTAATAACCGTTCTGCGACGTCCTTTCTCACCTACTTCCATCCGTAGGTCCACCAGACGCGATCTCACACAGAAAGTGTCGAGTGATTTATAAATCGTTAGCTCAAGTATTTTATAGTATTAAAAGTTTAGTATTCAAAGGGTTAACGTATTACTCATGTGCATGCAAAAATAACATAGAGTTGATTAAAAGTTTTAATTTTATACTTATGATTAAAATACTTACTTTTATACTTATGATCAAAATACTTACTTTTATACTTATGATTAAAATACTTTTATACTTATGATTTATACTTTTATATTTTTATACTTATGATTAAAATACTTACTCAGATTTTAACTGCCAACGTGCGAAAACAAAGGGGTAATCCAGAGGGGTACCTGAAAATAAAAATTGATTAATAGTGATAATTACAGATTTGATACTTACCATCATTTATGTTTACGTGAGGGCGAATCTTGTATAGTAGCCTGATATGATACCTGAAAAGGAAGAGAAATCTTATTTTAATATGCATGTAATAGAATTATATCAGAATGTGATATTATATAAGCCGACGGAGAAGATTGTGATAGCGGGTAGAGTATAAGTCATACCTGTAAGTCTCTCTGCGGTGTGTGAATGTTTTATTTCGTTACCAGGGCGTAAGATACATCAAAAATATGCGATTGAGTCCAGTAGGATTTAATTGTAATGATTAAATAAAGATTTCATTTTTTTAATACTCTTATAGTTAGAGCGAGCGAGCCAAATATGCACTTTATGATTGTTGTCATTAGAATAAAGATTTCTTTTGTAAATTAGACAAACCTTATTATAATGAAACAGTAAAAGCATTGCAGAATTAATATTTCATTAATTTATAATAAAGAGATAATAGTAGAGCCCATCGGTAAAAGGGTTAATAGTAGATTTCTGCAATAGGGAGTTGCGAGATAAAAGCAGTTCTCTGTACTTAGCTTTGAGATAATTACAGTTTTCTATAGTTGTGGGATTACAGTTCCCTATTCTCAGTTTTGAGTTACAGATTCCTACTCGTGGGATAAATACAGTTTTCTTTTCAAGGATAACGGGGTTACAGTTTCCTATACGTCAAATGATAATTACAGTTTCCTATGAGAGGGTAATTACAGTTTCTTTATTAAAATCAAGGATCTACAGTTTCCTACATTACAAATTTCTTTCTTTCGGAATATTACAGTTTCCTTTACGCGGATAATGGGATTACAGATTCCTACGCGTCAAATTAGATTTATAATTTCTTCTATATTAATAACCCGTTAGCGAAAGGGTTAATTATCATTTATCTGCTAAAGGGTTAAGCGCTAGTAATAATTAAAGTGCGCAATCGTGTCTGGCAACAGGGCGTAGTATTACCGCCAAACGTATGCGAGCGAGAGAGAGGAGGAATGTTCCTCTCTCTTTACAACACGCGAGCGCGTGATTGGTCGGTGAGAAATAGATGCGCGCCGGAATACGATGCAACAAGCTTGAGCATGCAACAGTGCTCGAGGAGTCGTTCTACGGCGATGGAAGCGTTCGGACGTGCGCTCTCCTGCTGTATTATAATCGCGTAATCCGATACGTGTAATAAGTTTCGAGAATATTCCGAACGCCGTATCGTGGCGAGAACATATGGTAAAATCCGTGGTCGAGTGTATAATTAAGTGTCGCGGATAAAGTTTCCGGGCATTTCTGCACGAAAGACAATACGGTGCGACCGCGGATGCGCGTTATACGTTATTGCGTCAGCTAATTACGGCGCACTGTTAAGCACGCGATTGTGCTTTATGACGTCACGAGTCTTATCGTAATTCTACGATAATAACGAGTGAGTGGGTGTGTGTGAGAGAGACAGGCGACTTTGTATATCCATATGTGTACTCGGTAGTTTACTTGTGTAACAACAAAATCAGGATCTCAAATATATAGATCATTTCGATTACCGAATATAGCCTGTGATCATTATTTTGCCACCTACCATTATACCAACAGAGAAGTTATACTTGGAAGAATTTTACGACGACATTGACATCTGGACGTACAGCGAGCTGAGGACGTGGAGGCACATCCCAGACAATCCCCTTCTTGTTTACGGGTCAAAACAAGTGGCGACCGTAAGTCATATCGACTTTACACATACTTGCGTGATATTTCGTAAAATATCCGCGATGTCCGATCACAACCTTACATGCGCAGCCAGATTGGCTGGTAGCGTTATGATAGGGAGCGATCTCCAGATGCGGCGGCTCGAAGCGGCGAGTAACGCGATTGGAGAATAAGAAGTAGAAGGGGAAATAGCGATTTCCCACGAGCAAGAGTTACGACTGCGATTCGAGGAGAGTACCATGCGAGTCTTCGGAGAAGCAACACCGAGAGTAGTATCCGAGCCTTCGGAGAGGCAACATCGGAGAGTATCACGCGAGGTTTCGGACAAGCAACATCGGAGAGTTGTATCCGAGTCTTTTCATACGCATTATTGTGTCATACTTCGCGAGTGCGAATTTCACGTCGGCGTATTGTTTGTTGACACGGACATTACAGAGACGATTGGCGAAAGTGTTATTTCCGATAATTATCATGTGCGTAAGTAAGCCGAACACCCGATTGCTACGCATCTCCCGCGGACGCGCGTGATACGCAACACGTATCTCTAGACAAAAGAGATATCGAATTACAGACGTGCCGACACAAGTTGTGATGCGTTTGATGGAAAATTTCATTGTTAACGGAATATCGTAAGTGCGAATACGCAAGTGCGAGCGCGCTATTGTAACACATATCGGAAATATAACAAAGTGTTTATATTGTACGAACATTGTCCAACATTATTTCAACAACCTTCCCGATCATCCTCTGACGGAGAGTATTGAGGTAACGAGCACTAGGGAGCGAGAGAGCATCCCTGAGGGCAGAGTGCCAGGAAACGAACTACCCGTAGATGACCTTGATTGGCGGCTAAATCAAGTGGCGACCGGTGAGTCATTGAGACTTACATCAATATTTTCAACATTTCCGGTATATGTCCGGTCACAAGGGCAAATTAGCCGGAGTCAATCTGGGGGAACAACATGCAACCGGAATGGAAACGGTCGATAAATATGAAGGCCTGAACAGAAGCGAGATGGAGGCTCGTGAAACAAGAAAGCCTATAAGCGGTAAGACTTACGCTACAATGGAAAAGGTCGAGTACCGTGCAAATACCAGCGAACGAAAGCTGATGAGAGGAGGCGCGACAAGCCGGAAGAGATCCTCGAGCATGATAAACATTCAACACAACACCGAGCCAGGAACAGAGAAAAAGTGGCGGTAATGTCAAAGATATTAACTCTGAAAAGGTGGAGGTACGGAAAACGACAAGTTTCCGAAGGCAAGTAGAGAGTCTACGAGCGACACCTAAATACGGTGAAGGCGCCGTGAAGATAGAAAAAAATGCGGTAGCCGAGCAACCGATAAAGCTGACTGAGATCGGCGAAGTGGAGATACTTCATATAGCGGATCACCTACCATATGATAAGTGCCAGACCAGAAAGGTGGAGGCGCGAAAGAAAAGAAGGCTAACAAGAAGCCAACGAGATAGAGTTCGATATCTGAACAAAAAGTGGAGGGCGCAACGAGAAGATAGACCAGTCCAAAAGATCGAAAATAAAGGCGGAGGAGCCAAGCGATGAGCAATCGGCGATAAAGCCGAGTAACCAGGTGGAGGTTCCGACCAAAGAGGTAGAGGACCGTGAATTACCATTATCACCGATAATCCACAAATTTAAGGTGGAGGTGCCGAATAAAAGAAATTTAACGAAAAGCCGTAAAAATAAGGTGGAGGTGCCAGTAAAAATGATAGAGAACCGTAACACCGAACAACAGGCTATAAGGCTGGATCGAAAAGTGGAGGCGCCGACCGGCAAGGCGGAGGACCAGAACATCCGGGAACAATCCGAAGACCGTAAGGACAGAGTGGAGACGCCGATTAATGTAGCGGGAAGTCATTGCACTCTGAAATCAATCCACACCGAGTATAGGGTGGAGGCGCCGACCGATAGATTGGAGGTGCCGATGCCGCGAATACAAGCGCATCATAATAACGAAAAAGTGGAGGAGCCAACCGAAACGGTGGAAAGCCGATACACTATAAACCTACTGGAATACAACAAGTACCAGGTGGAAACGTCAACCGAAAAGTTGGAGGCGCAAATTGAAGAACGGCAAGCGATTCACACCTACAACAGGATGGAGGCGCCGGTAAAACAAGCGGAAGCGCTCAACACGCAGCACGGAGGCGTAAGACGGAAAAAGGCCCGTAAGTTTCAAAATTGAGCGGGTTAACTGGAAAAACAGTGGAGGCGCTGAAATAAAGCCACACTTGAACATTACGCGTACGAAGCAAATATTAAATGACCTCGGTGAAGAATTTCGAGAGGAACACAACAAGCTACCAGAAAACCAATGGTACGCGCCCATGTCGATAAGAAGAAAAATGTGCGCGAGACAAATAGTGCGCGTAAAAATATCGAATTAAACAAAACATTCAAACATTTAATAAAATCGTGCCAGATATCGCAGAGTGCTGATACAGTGCGCGAAGATAAAACCAACATAAATCGAATCGCGAGATCGAAAAGTAGAGGCGCGCAAACCTCAGATCAAGCGTAAAAGACACTAGTGCGCGAATAAAAAATATGCCGCTAGAACAAAGTGACAAACGTCAAATTCGGAGTGACCGCTTAGAACACCTGGAAGGAGCATAGGAGGATTATATTGTCGCCATCATCTGTCCTTGTCTGTACTCTTTTTCTCGCAATACACATGCGTCGATAATATCGTATAATGTTGGGTGTATGTATGTATGTACATATATATTCACGCATAATATTTATACTTTCATATTTATAAAAAAATTGGACGTTATTGTGTTTTATGTCGCATAATATNATCAAAAGAAAATAAAATATCTCTTCTGNTTACGAGNTTATCATCTTGCGCAAGCGCATANACAAATTTGGTTCAGACAAGGATAGATAGATTTTGGCGACACTTCTGCTACATTGTTCAGATATACTATGCTCCTTCCAGGTATATATGTTCTAAGAGTGACCGATACAACGACACGAAAATTAAAACACGAGTGACGGAGACGATTGACGTCGAAGCTGATACTGATATCGAAGAAAGGTGAGGAGTGCGCGAGCGCGAAAACAATATCGCGAATACGAAGTTGGAGGTCGTGAAGATCGCCGATAAAGTGCTGAAACAACGAGCGATAGCGCGAGCGGATCCGAACGACGCGATCGAGAAAAGTCACGAAGCGGAAATCGTGACACGCGAAAGCGAAAGTGTTATGTGTGGAACGAATAAATCGGCAAACGTTAAAAATCGATCGGAAAATATAAAACATAAGCAAAACGCAAAATCCGAAAAAGTGACAGGTGAGATTATGTTGCCTAATGGCACATACCTCCACACGTTAAAATCAAGTCCGAATGGAATAATCCGAAAGGACAATCGAATAAAATCATCCGTAAAATCAAGCGATAAATGCGTGGAGATAAACAATCCCGCGAAAAAGTGCGACACGTGCAATAAAACCGGGGGCAAGTGTGTTTACGCCGTTACCGACAGCGTGGTGCGCGAAGCTACCGGGCGCGCAAGTACGCGTAAGAGACAAAGCGGACAAGAAAAATCCTGTAGTCGAGCGAGCGAAACGGTGGAAGATGCAAATATGGCGGATTTACACGAGCGAAAAAACAGCGTGTTAAGCTAGGTCTACATTGATCATATCGCAACATCGTAGTATAGTATCGTAGAATCGTACTCTCGTAACTGCTCACAATGGCCGGTTGTCTACATAACATCGTACATGTGACTTATATTGTCCAATCAGCAATAAGATTGACAATAGTGTGCTAATATTTCTGTTTGTTTGAAAATGGAAGAAATTGCAGTGCAAAAATATATGATTGTAATAACTGTGGTTACAATTTGTGCCATTTACATGGTTTTAAAGCGTCGACGTCGTGCAATTCGGAGATGATGGGTTAGACTAAATAGGAATCATAATGTAAAGGAATTCCATTTATCACTGTTTCGTGAGTTGAAGCTCACGGATCACGAAGAGCTTTTTTTCATATACAAGGACCTCATCAGTTTAATGATTTACTTAGTCGAATTGAACCATTTCTTCCTCCTGGTGATTTACGGCGTCCTTTACCTTCAGAATTGAAACTTGCATTGACTCTAGGGTAATTACATTCATACAATATATTATTTAAAAAAGGATATAAAAAGATTTTTAAATTACTGTATTTTCTTTAGTGAATTTTACATTACGTCTTTTGGTAATTACAGATTTTTAGCACATGGTGATAGTTCTAAATCTTGGGAATTTAGAATTGGCCGATCTATTGTATACAAGATTGTTCGGGAAGTTTGTAAAGCAATATGGAAAGCTCTTCAACCTGTAATACTTCCATAACCAAATCAACTCATTTGGAAGCAATCAGCTAAAGGTTTTTTTGAGAAATGGCAATTTCCGAATTATATCGGTGCGGTCGACGGAAAACATATTCGAATAAAAACACCACCAATGTCTGGATCAAAATATTTTTGTTATAAAAAGTTCTTTGGTATAGTTTTAATGGCAATATGTGATTACAAATATCGCTTCCTGTGAGTGGATATTGGTCAATTTGGTATGTAAAGTAATTATAATATATATATATTTCTAAGTTCTTTTTGGACAACAAAAATATACATTGATAAACAATGTAATGTTAATGTAATGTAAATGTTTTTCTTGTTTTACAGGATCTATAAGTGATGGTGGAGTATGGAGAGAGACTGAACTCGGAAAGTGTATAGCTCAAGGAACTTTAGACATACCACCACCATGTGAATTGCCTGACACAAATATTAAAACTAATCATGTCCTTGTTGCTGATGAGACATTTTCATTAAATATTAACTTAATGGAACCATATTCGCAAAAATTTCTTGTAAGTGTTGATGAAGATGCTGATAATAAAATATGATATACAGGGTGTTCAAAAAGTCCCGTACCGGTTGAATAACTTGTAAAGTAGGCGTCGCATTGAAAAATGACCGAGATAAAAGTTGTAGGAAATGTTCCTGGCTATCCGATGGTGACCTTGGCTGTGACCTTGACCTTGATCTTCAAGGTCATTTGAAGGTCAAGTCGATTTTTTTAAATGGAACTCCATATTTTTGATCCCGGAAACGAAAAGAGCGGAAAATTTCACATTCAGATATGACCTTGACCATTTTAAAAATTTGACCTCTGAAGGTCGAGCGATGATCAAGACAAGATCAAGGTCGGCCTGATACCTTGAAAAGTCGGCGTCGCATAGAAAAATGACCAAGACAAAAATTGTAGACTATTCGATGGTGACATTAGCTGTGAGCTTGATCTTAACCTTCAACCGCCATATTGGATCCGTCATCTTGAATTTTCAAAATATGATTCAGATTCGTAATCAGCGATCTCAAAAACCCGTGTACTATACAGTTTACAGTCCAAATTCGAGAAAATTAAGAATTTTCGTCTACCATGGTGAATTTGTCCGCCATATTGAATCTGCCATCTTGAATTGATTTCAGATTCGAAATCGGCAACCTAAAAAACCTCCAGAAACAAATTTTGGTGCATTTTAGTTAACAATTGTCGTCTACCACGTTTGGCACGAAATTTGGAAAAAAGCCTACCACAACCGGTTAAATATTGAGTTGTAAGACTGCAGTAATTCTATCTCTAAATCGGGTTTATTTTACTTACGCTAATGTGAATATTAGTAGTTCATCAATTTGAAAGTTCATCATTGAGTACTCTTCTTGCTTCTGCCATTTCATTATTACTTTCAAGAACTATGTGTGACTTTTTTCTCTGATAGAGCTGTTTTTTTTTCATAGCTCTGTAATTTTTATATTAGGCATCTTTATCGCTGTTCATGTTGTTATTTTTTTTATTTTTTGCTTGAACGTCTTGGATTTTTCCTACACCTTAAGATAACATGGCTCCTCTCACTGAACGTAAGCGAATATTTATTCTTATGATGAAAGGCTATGGAAATGTGACGAGAGCTAATAAAGATATACAGATTTTATTCAACGATACTTTTAGGGTAGGAGCTGAACAGATATCCAAGTCGATTGTACAAAGGATAATTGCACGTTTCAATTTGAGTGGAAGTGTAAAGGATCTCCCTAGATCGGGTCGCTTTGTTACAGCAACTAGTCCAGAAAAACAGCTGAATATTGAAGGCCAGTGAAGGCAAGTCTGACATCAATTAAACCGGTTAAGGCAAGGTTGGGTGAAGCCAGGCAATTGCAGCAAGATTGGAAGTTATTTATTTGAGCAAATGCTCAAAGTTTTCGCCATCTGTCTGGCAATACGCTATGCGGTTGTAAAATGCTGCTACAGCTTGGCGAATCATGTCTGCATCAATGGCAATAATTTCATCTCTTATTCTCTCTATTGAAGTTCAACAAAGTTTGCTGGTTTCGTTCGATATACTCTATCTTTGAGGTAACCCCACAAAAAATAATCAAGTGGTGTGAGATCAGGGGATCTGGCTGGTCATTCTATAGCTCTTCTTCTCCCTATCCACCTTGCTGGAAATACTGTGTTTAAGTAGGCACAAACATCTCGGCCAATGAGGAGCTGCACCATCTTGCTGAAACCACATCTGGTGAAAATCATCGCCCACAATTGCCTGAATCGCCTGTATGATTTCATTTCGCAACATGTCTTCGTACTTCACCGCAGTAAGATTTCCGTCAATGAAGAAGGGCCCAACTATTCTGTTATTAATAATCCCGGCCCAGACAT
>JAJVSH010000188.1:35999-50305 GCA_021460005.1 Tetramorium alpestre | reverse complement strand
TAGATATTAATAGATATATATAGATATAGATCTATATATAGATATTAAATATACCTACTCTTTAAAACACATAAAATTGTATAATTCCATATTTACTTTGTAATCAGATATAGATACATGTGCATTGAAAATACTATAACCCTTTCACTTATGTTCAATTATATACCACTAGGTAGAAAGATTTAATCAATAGAGTCGTGTAACATTAATAAATTATATTTTGTTGTTCACTATCACATTCATTTTGACGAGATAGAGTCAATAATACTAAAAATTCAATACCCATATCAAAGGGTTAAATATTAGATTTGATTGTTAAAGATATAGAGTCATGAGTAATACGGGACCTGTAAAAATAGAAATTAGATTAATCAAGACTTCTCCGGCGAGACTTCTCCGCCGAGAAGTCTCCGGCGAGAAGTCTCCGGCGAGAAGTCTCCGCCGAGACTTCTCCGGTGAGATTTCTCCGCCGAGAAGTCTCCGGCGAGAATTCTCCGCCGAGAAGTCCCGGGCAAGACTTTTCCGCCGAGAAGTCTCCGGCGAAAAGTCTTCGCAGAGACATTTCCGGCGTGACTTCTCCGCCGAGAAGTCTCTGGCGAGAAGTCTCCGCCGAGTCTTCTCCAGCGAGACTTCTCCGCCGAGAAGTCTCCGACGAGACTTCTCCACCGAGAAGTCTCCGGCGATAAGTCTCCGTCGAGACTTTTCCTGCGAGAATTCTCCGCCAAGAAGTCTCCGGTGAGACTTCTCCGCCGAGAAGTCTCCGACGAGACTTCTCCACCGAGAATTCTCCGGCGAGACTTCTCCGCCGTGAAGTCTTCGGCGATAAGTCTCCGTCGAGACCTCTCTGCCGAGACATGAGACGTCTCAAATTGAGATGTTTCAAACTGAAACGTCTCAAAATGAGACGTCTCAAATTGAGACATTTCAATTGAGAAACTCTTTCTCGGAGAACTCTCCGCGAGACTTCTCCGACAAGTCTACGGCGAGAATGACATGTCTCATTTTGAGACATCTAAGTTTGAGACATCTCAAGTTGAGATGTCTAAGTATGAGACACCTCAGTTTGAGACGTCTCAATTTGAGACGTCTTATTTTGAGACATCTCAATTTGAGACGTCTCACTTTGAGACATCTCAATTTGAGACGTCTCATGTCTCAAACTGAGATGTCTGAATATGAGACGTCTCAAAATGAGATGTCTCAAACTGAGATGTCTAAAAATAAGGCGATTTAATTTGAGACGTGACCGAATATGGTCTGTATTTATCGAAATAATTGAATAAACTCGTGTTGAAGTCAATAGACTTATGGTCGCCACTCGTCTTGAACACCAAGCGAAGGTGATGGCTCTTGAAGTTACGTTGTGATCGAACCGAGTCACCATATATTAGTATTTATGTTTAAAGTCGTAAAAACTTACAGTCGCTACTCGATTTTTCTCAAAACCGAGAAAAGATTTCTCTCCTTTCGCGTAGTCTTGCATCCGGATTTCCCGTTTCCTTCTGGATTGTTCTGGATTTGTTCTCGATGTTGTTCGATGTCCGATGTAATATGTCCGTCAAGGAATGGGAAGGTTTTACAAAAAATTGTATTCATTATGTTCAATATGAAACTGTATATTTCGTCGTATATTACAAGTTCGCGCACGCATCCGCAATATGCAGTTACACAATGTTTCCGTTGATATGGGAAAGTTCCGCTCGAACAATAGAGTCACGTGACCGAAAACTGGTACGCTTTGTTTCCGACTACGCCCGTTGTTGCTAAGGCGTATCGTATTACACGGTGTAACGCGCCGCCGCGGATATCGCGTGATCGAGATGGATGATGATCTTACGCGCACTTGCGTAACAACGACGCTTCACACGCACACGATAAGATATATTATTAATTGTCTACCGACGCACTTTCGCGATGATATTCACGAATTCGACGCGTTCGCGACGAATATTCTCGATTCGATATGAATCGTTTTGCGCAATAACCGAACTTTGGCAAATTGCGACTTTTCGTACACCGTATATATATATATATATATATATATATATATATATATATATATATATATATATATATATATATATATATATATATATATATATATATATATATATATACCGATGTTATCCACCTTACTGCCGATACGCGAATACCACAAGCCGTGCTCGCAACGCACTTGTATACCGCTCGCTACTCCTTCTATCCCCTCTATTGACGCTCTGACCAATCACATGCATTACGCCATCTTCCCTTTCCATCGAATCACCGACCAATCGCGCGCCATATGCAACGACGCGGCGTGAACATACTGTGTTCATCTTATCCCGGTGGCCGCCATGATACTTTCGCCATAACTCTATATAAAACTATTAAAATCTATAAAACTAATAATTACGCGATCAAAATTTTATTCTCGCGTATTACATGAAATAAAATCTCGGAAATAACCAAATTCTTTTTCTTTTACAAGTTCCCGATGGATTACCCGTAACTTTGTACCCGCCATCTTGGATTCAGGTAAGTATTACAAAAACAAAACCGTAACTACAAAATTAATATTTCATTGTCTTTACAGACTCGCCACAAACAATAAAATATAGAACTAAAACTTTTCACCGCTCGCGACGAGGATCGGACGACCAACTATGCTCATCATCTTGAGCATTATTAAACTTAAAGAAACGCACTTTAATCAATAAACGACAATACGGATCTTCTGTCCGATGTTTCGTAAACGAAATAAACTAACATTCACGGAACTCGCGTCCCGACATTCAATTCTACACTTTGGCCCGTCGCCATCTTGAATATGAATAATGAATTGAACCTTGATACTTCAGTATAACTATATCACGCGCTTATCTGTCTCGCGCATGCATCCGCGATCTCTATCGTTTTGAAACAAAGGATAATACTTATGAAAAACGTTATTACGACGTGTTACGTCCAGCGGACTCCACGATTTCTCCCATTCGGACGGAAACACTATTTTTCTTATTTTTAACATTTTATTTAAACTTTATTTTATTTAAACTTTAAGACGGGCGATAAGCATTTCTTTTCTTTTCTTTTTTTTATTATTTAACAAAACGTACGTGTGTCATCAATAGTCGTCAGTCTTTTAAAAACGAATATGAATAGCTCGAAAACCATTTTCAGATTCTTAAAAAAGCATGGTCCGATCAAACTACCTTTTTTAAAATAAGGAAATAGAAAGTCTCACTATTATTCTTAAAATTTTTCTCGAAACGAAAGAATCCTATGACCGAACTGCCTTTTGTTGAAAATATCAGAAATTCATAAAACATAAGAAACGAAGGAATTTATTGACCAAGATGCCTCTTGTTTGTAGATATTTGAAAAGCGCGGAAAACGAAAGGGTTCTATGGTCAAAATGCCTTCTTTTGTTCGCGTGTGGAAAACGAAAGAGTTTCTGTGACCAGGCTGCCTTTTCGTTAACTTTCTCTTTTTTTTTAAGCACGAAAAACGAAAAGAATTGTGATTGCCACAATACAATCGACCAGATTGCCCTTGTTTCTGAAAAACGCAATCTGGTCGATTGTAAAAAACTAAAAGGGCTTTACGACCGAACTACCAATAAGAATATACCAACAAATCCAATAACCGATTCTCCAACTAAGATTGGAGGAGTCGGAAAACAAGTTAACTCAGGAAACTCAAATCCAACGCCTAGACACACCTACCCCTCAACTCCTTCCTATAAAAATCGCAATCTCTACCCTCTCGGTCTCTATTCTCGCCTGGCTCTTGATGCCGTGCTCAGTGCAAGTTAATGTGCCCGCAACATTGTGTAAGTTTCGTTCATCAACTCGCCGCAGCACCTCGATCTACTGCTCGTCCACGAGGGCCCAAAAACCTAGCAACGCTGTCCTGTCGAATCAACTAGAACTTCAGCAACAGTAAGTCTTTGAAACTTCTTAAACCCGCGTCATCTCAAGTTATCTCGCGAATTGTCATTTCCTGAACCGCTATCTCTGAGTTTCGATATTAGACTCGGTTTCACGAACTCCATTCTTCCTATCGCTACTTTTCGAACTGGCAAATAATTTCGGCATCTATTCTAGTGTTCAATCGTCCCGCCTCCGCATATCCATTTCGCGCTATTAGAAGGATCACGAAGCGTAAACGGAGCCGCCTTCGTCGCTAAATCCGCCGAACCGTTTCCAATCACATAAACGAGGTTTTGAGAGAAACTGAACCAGACCTGAGATTTCGAGAGCCTGATTCAACCGTCGAGTCAACACCTGTGTCATTGGATCGCGATAACTTTTCCGATCACGACATTCAACATTTCTGAGCACGAGAATTATTTTCCTTTCGGTATCTCTCCTTCCTATGCTCCCACTTACTCTCCTCCTTACTTTCGTTCTCCTTCCCCCTCTTTCTCCACGGCCGAATCCCTTAGGACCGTTTCTCCCACGCGCTCCGACTCGAGCGTCGAGTTCCTCCGGTCCGTTTCTCCCACTCCATCCGACTCAAGCGTGGAGTTCCTTAAAGCCGTTTTATCGACTTCTTCTGACTCAGCCATCGAGTCCTTCCGGTCCATTTCTCCCTCTCCTTCCGATTCGAGCGTCGAGTTCCTCCGGTCCGTTTCTCCAGCTCCTTCCGTCTTGAGCGTAGAACTCCTCGACGAAGTCCCTCTCCCTCCTCTTAGATCTCGCCAATCCCGGAATTTATTAATTCCATCCTCACTTTCCCACAATCCTCCGATCCTCTTCCCCCTTATCGCTTCGCTTTAACTCCCGATGGCATCAATCTCGAGGATCTTCGAGAGATGATCTCACGAGCTAGCCCGACAGATAATCCCTGTTTTTCTTTCTTTTAATTCCGATCCCTTCTTAGTCTCTGTTTCCCATTTTTTCAACTTGTTTCCTCCCTCTACTGTTATCCTCCATGAAATTCTATAAATATTCCTTTCCTTTTCCACACGTACACTCATAAACACACAAACACATATATAAACGTATTTTGTAAAGTATACAAGAACACATTGTACTCTAGAATACTAATTAACTTTCTGTCGAGATGTTTTATGTTACGTATTATTGTAAAAATCCAGAATATTAACCGATTATCTTATGTAGAAATCTTCCCAACTCAGAATAATAACCGACTATTTTTATGTAAAATGGAATATTAAATGTTAACCGACTATTTCATGTTTGAATCTTTAAAACCGACTATTTTTATGTAAAATGATAACCGACTGTTTTTCATCCAGAATGTTAATCAATTTTTATAACTTTCATATTCAGTAAGAATAAATAACGTTATTTGTTAAATTGTTTATGCACTTTAATTGACCTTCCTCGACTTCGCTCCTTGCTTACAAATTCTCGTCGTATTAAGAATCGCGCATGATCCTATCCCCGGGTAAAAGAGATTAAATTCTCTGACCCAAAATAAGAACCACGAGCACATCGCTCCCAGCGTGGTGTCATAGCGTCTTTCCGAGACGTTGTCCCAACGCCGGAGCCTTGACAGATGTGCCCGACTCGCCTATCCCTTTATTTACAACGGCAAATATAGGCGAAATCTAAGTTTTGCCGTTAGTTACGTTCTTCCATACCCCTCCTTCTCCTCTCCGACGGAGCCTTTCCCTTCGCTTCCGTCTTTCTAATTAATTTCCTGGGTCTGGACGGAACCAAGGTCTGTAGATGAACGACGGGAGGGAAAGTAAGGTCTTCCCACTCGTATTTAACTTTTTGGTCCCAAAATGGCGGACCCAAAAATGACGAATCGCTATCTTCCAAATGTTTAACTAAATTAACTAAACCTAACTTAACCTTACCTACTACTCTCTCACTCTTCTCTCGTACTCACTCACTCATATCTTCGTGGCCCCAAAATGGCGCTCATGCGAAGACCTTACCCCTCCCGTCGTTCATCTACAGACTTTAGACGGAACATAACGAGTAAAATTTTGGGGGCTCGTCTGGGATGAAAAGTGCGATTCTTACGGGCAGGAATGACATCTACATCCGATAAAGCCGAAGTCGAGGAACTTTATAAGGCTGCTTTAGAAAGTCAAAACAAACCTAAAACAGATAATCCAACACAGCACAATCTAAAATACACATATACATTTATTCCTATTGTAATTACTAAACCCACTCCTAAGCAAATTCAATTCACCGCAGACGGTTCCGAAAACGCGAGCGCCGGTCCTTCCACAATTCCGATTAATTACAATTATAATTCTGAGGATTCGTTTAATTCCGGGGACTATTGTAGCTGCGGACGAAGTAGGTTATACTCCTAGTAATAAGTTTATTAGTAACAAGAGAAACCCCGTAATAATGGCTCATTCAAACTCCTTTGCAACATTAAAATACGCGGTTGAAGCCGTTCCTTTTTTCGACGGTAAAAACATTCCTCTAACATATTTCGTCGAAGGATGCGGACAATGCGAGGAAGCAAAATCTATGCTCCCTCCTGAGCCTCAGTTTGCGCGGATAATCAGAACACGAATAGTAGGCGAAGCGCGTCACACAATTCAAGATCAAGATTTTGACACCGTAGCTCAATTAACGAAGTATTTAGAAAATACCTATGGCCCTTCGAAAAATATTTATCAACTACAAGGGGAATTAGGGCGCGTATATCAAAAAAACGAAGAAGACGTAATTACATATGCAAATCGGGTAAAATTCTTAGGAAAACAAATTTTAGAAGTGCACAAAAATTCGGGAAGTGCCCTTCCCGCTCAAAGTATTAAGACATCGTTAGAAAAAGGACATGTGTAAATGCTTTATCAGAGGATTAAAGCCGGAAATTGAACAAAGAATAGCGAGAGATTTAGACATTCAAGCCACCGTAGCCGATGCACTACGGCACTAGAGAGAGAATTACGCGACATAACAGACCTGCGACAGGGACAGACTAGTAAATCATTAAATATTAGCTTACCGCATGAAACATGTCAGATTTGCCATAAAAAGGGACATACAGCTTCAACTTGCAGAACAATGACTCAATCCTATAGTGCAACCGCCTTAAGCAACGAAATATTAATATGCCAAATCTGTAAAAAACGCGGACACAGCGCCGATAAATGTCGATTTCGCGATCCTCAAACTCGCAGACCCGTAAATGTATTGCAAGGAAGCTCTGTTACTTGTCAATTATGTTCAAAGCCTGGCCATAATGCCAAATCGTGCCGAATTAATAATATTAATCAAAATAAATTATCCGTGACTTGCCAATGGTGTGACAAACCGGGGCACTCAGCTAGTAATTGCTGGAAAAAGCAAAACGAACAACGAGGCACAGAGAATAAGTCCAGAATAATTTGCCAAGTATGTAATAATTTCGGTCATGTCGCTAGAGAATATCGATCGAAAGTGGGGAATACAGCCTTTAAAAACTCGTTATTCTGTTGCTATTGCAAGGAAGAAGGGCATCTCGAAAATTGTAAAGTACGGGCTGCAAGTAATAATCGCAGAAAAGCAGAGAATCAGGGAAACTACACAGGATCTTCGAAGTTAGGTGTGCAGCAGTCCGAGCGGATCGCACACCCATCGACATCCCAAAAAACACAATAGATGAAAATGCATTAGAAATTCGACCCGTAACGGTAAATCTTGACAAAAATAGTCGCGTGTCTACTATTCAAACAAGCCTCGATAAATCATTTCCTCACATAACTTTTATGTTAGATACCGGTTCCGGGCCGAACATAATTAAAGAAAATTATATACCTAAAAACGAACCCGTCAATTATACGAATATCCTAAAATTAAATGGTATATAAATGAATATCCCGTTTACACTCTCGGAGAAATCACGTTGACTCTTTTCGGAACGCAAGTAACCTTTCACACTGTATCAAATGATTTTCCTATTTCACAAGCCGATATATTAGGTAACGATTTTTTCAAACAGACTTCCTCAAAAATAGATTACGCGAAAGGATACTTAGATGTAGGTAGAATTAAAATACCTTTTTCATCACCAGAAATTATCATAGCAGCACTGAGATCCGAATCATTGTTTTATGTAAGAGTAGCAAATCCGGAAGTAAAAATAGGATACATACCAAGATTAAAAATATTCCATGGAATTTATTTGGGAGATACTATAGTAGAAAACATCTCAGGAAAAGCACACTTGAAAATTATAAGCACTTTGGATGAGGAAGTAGAAGTTCAAGTACCAACACTAAATATTAAACCTCTGAATAAGTTGTTCGATAATCAAGAAACGAACAATGGGTCGATCGAAAATCAAGAAGAAAATATAAACATGTCCTTGGCCCTCTCAAATGCATGGAATGACCAAATTAATTGCGAAACAGCCATTAATAAAATTGAAGACGATGATAATAATAATGAAAATAATGATAATTATAATGAAAATAATGAAATTAACAAAAATGAAATTATAAATGAAACTAAGAATGAAATAAAAGAAGAAAAAATAAACAAAATCACGAGAGAGGATAATAACGAAAATTTTAATATTCTGGAGGAAAATTCCAGAACCTCCCAAAGAGAGGGAAGTTACCAAACCTCTTCAGAAAAATTAATCAGAATTACAGAGGGAAGTTTTCACACTCCTCTAGTAAATTCTACTCCCAAGGAGGGAAGTTACCAAACCTCCTCAGAAAAATTAATTAATCCTCACAGAATCACAGAGGACAGTTTCCGCACTCTTCTAGTAGATTCTACTCCCGTCGATCGTGAGGTGGGAAGTTCCAAATCTCACTACGTGATACGACACTATCCTATTCAAGAGAGCCAAAAGAAAAAGACTCCTTGAATTCTTTAAAAAATTTACATTTTCCAAGGGTTGGAATACCCAAAATAATACCTCTCGTGTTACTATGGCAGAACTTATGAAAAGAATGCCACCTTATAATCTTAATAACATAAAAAAGAAAATAATACCGTCTTCAAAAATTTTAACGTCCATGCAGGAGCAATCTCCAGAAATAATAGAGAAATGTAAGCGCGATCGCAATTTAAAAAACAATAAGGAAAGAAAACAACTATTGCTAAGAGATACTGAAAAAGAATGTTTTATATTAGCAGGGGAAACCAAAAAGGACAAATTTACAGAAATTATAGAACTATTAAGAATGGAGCATTTAAATATAGAAGAAAAAGAAAAAGATTTCATGTACTTGGAGAAAAACTAACAGCAACACATGTGTTGCAGCACCAAATTCCAACAATAGATGATAAACCCATCAATACCCGACAATATAGATTTCCGCAAATCCATAAAGAAGAAATAAACAAACAAGTTAACGAACTATTAGAAGGAGAAATAATAAAACCTTCTCAATCGCCTTATAACACGCCTATTTGGATAGTATCAAAAAAGGAAGATTCAAAAAGGAATAAACGCTGAAGAATGGTTCTAGATTTCCGAGCATTAAACGATAAAACAGTCGGTGATGCCTACCCATTACCGAATATCGTTGACATTTTAGACCAATTAGGCGGAGCACAGTATTTTTCTGTATGTGACTTGGATTCCGGATTCCACCAGATAAAAATGGACCCTGCCGACGGTCACAAAACGGCATTCACTACACCCTTCGGACATTATGAGTTCGACAGAATGCCTTTCGGATTAAAAAATGCCCCAGCTACCTTTCAAAGGCTAATGGATCTCGTTCTAACTGGATTACAAGGCAAGGAATTATTTGTTTACATAGCGATATTGTCATCTACGCCTCTTCATTAGAAGAGCACGAAAGGAAATATAACTTATTAATAGAACGACTACGTGAAGCTAATTTAAAATTACAACCTGACAAATGTGAATTTTTGAGAACTGAGGTGACTTACTTGGGACACATAATTAGCAAAGACGGAGTTAAACCCGATCCGAAAGCTAGAAGCCGTCAGACAGTTTCCGAGACCGAAAATTCCCAAAAATATTAAACAATTTCTTGGACTAACAGGATATTACAGGCGATTCATACCTAATTTTTCAAAATTAACAAAACCTTTAACTAATTTACTGAAAAACGATACGCAATTCGATTGGACATCGACACAGTAAGATGCATTCGAAACATTAAAGCAAAAAATGTGCGAAGAACCGGTATTACAATATCCCGATTTTTCAAAACCTTTTATTTTAACCACTGACGCTTCTGGAATTGCCGTAGGAGGAATTCTGTCCCAAGGGGAAATAAATAAAGATCGACCTTAGCAGACGCTTCACGAACTTTGACCGATAATGAAATAAAATACGATACCTACGAAAAGGAAGCTTTAGCAATAATGTATTAAACATTTCAGACCATATTTGTACGGACGAAAATTCACATTAATCACGGACCACAAGCCTTTACTTTGGTTTAAGAATGCACAAAGCGCAAATATGAGAATATTACGCTGGAGACTGAAATTAGCCGAATACGAATACGATGTCGTGTATGAGGCAGGCAAAACAAATGTAAATGCAGATGCCTTATCCAGAAACTCAGTGACTTTCAAAGAAACAGATTGCAATATAATCGACCATAAAAATTTATTGAATCCGGATAATCCGAAAGATGCAAAAGTAATTTCTCAGATGTTGAAGGAGTCCGACGAGGATGAGGAAGATGAAGATTTTAACCTATACCTCTCGGATAACGAAGAATTAGAGAATTTATTACACAATGACGAAAATACAGATTCAATATCGTTTACACCAGCAGAATTAAGTGAACCGCTAGAGCTACGAGGCGAAGAAAAGGTGTTAATACATGACCCACCTAAACCTGACAGAATTCAGACTCGTAGTCAAACGACAAAAAATAAGAATGCCCAACAAAAGAATCTACAGGATCATATGGACATAATTGAGGAAGCAGAAGATAGAAATGACCCGCCGGATAAAAACAGCGATACCGAAACAGACAGAGAAAATGACTCGGACGACGAAAATAATAGAGATCGAAATTTATCTGTTATTACAAATATCCAAATGTTAAAAAACAATATAATAGAAACCCGCGATCTGTTATTTTTACGTAGAGATAATTTTGCATATTTTACCGACGCTAACGGAAAACCATTAGATTCAGGATCACAAAAATTATTCGAACGAAATGAAATGCCACGATTAGATCCTCTTTCCTTAGAAGAAGCAAAGGCCGTAAAATATAAAAAATATTATCATATAGTTCTACCTATAAGCGAGGGACAGAGAGAAGGCCCAACCCTAGCACAAATTACCGCAGTAATAAAGAACTTGAGAAACGTTGTTGACAAATTAAAACTAGAAATTCTTAGCATCGCAAAAACAGAATTTATTAACAATGTGCCATGGAACAACATCAAACCCCTTTTGCAGTTAAATTTCGCAGACTCAACCACTAAATTAATTATATGCAACGGGTTAATTAAATATCCACCCAAAGATCTCCGCCCCACTATAATTGGCGAGATGCATTGTTCACCTACAGGACATAGAGGCGTTACCAAAACTTATAACCGAATTAAACATAAATATTATTGGGAAAATTTAAAATCCGAAGTTCAGCGATATATTCAACAATGTTTACAATGCATCATCAATTAAAGAAATTAGTACGAGTAAAAACAAAACAACCTATGATTATTACGGATACACCAGGATCTGCTTTCGCTAAAGTTGCCATGGATATTGTAGGACCGCTATCAAAAACTGAAAGAGGCAATGAATATATTCTGACCTTACAAGACCAACTAACTAAATTTTGCATGGGAATACTATTGTCTGACCGACTTCCTCTGACGACTCTGACCGAAACTTCCGAAACAATAGCAGAAGCCTTTATAGACAGATTTATCTGCGTACTAGGAGCACCTAAAGCAATCTTAACCGATCAGGGCAGAAATTTCATCAGCGTTTTAATAAAAAAGATAGCCAAAATATTTAGAATCCGCAAATTCCGTACAACTGCTTTTCACCCCCAATCAAATGGATCGTTAGAAAGATCACATCTTGCATTAGGGGAATATTTAAAACAATATGCTAATGAGCAGAAACAATGGGATTGTTGGATAGGTCTTGCAATGTTTAATTATAATACTAGCGTTCACGAATCAACTAAACATACTCCATACGAACTAGTTTTTGGCAAAATAGCAAGAGTTCCATCTAGCGAACCTCTTATCGCAGAAGATAAATTAGCAAATTACAGCGATTATTTGATAAATCTTGTCACACAGTTTCATATTATACAAAAAAACGCCCGCAAGAACGTTATCAAAGCAAAACATAAATCTAAAAAATATTACGACAAGAAAGTCAATTCTCAAAACTTTAAACCAGGAGATCACGTGTTTCTATTGAAAGGACCGTGTTCAGATCCGATCGTAAATTTATTTTTGGATCAATTCGTGGAATTCGAGCGACCGTTTTCAGAACCTTCGTATTGTCTCACACTGCCGACATCCTTGAATCGGCTCGCGCCGACACGAGGCTAGAGGGTGCACGAGTGCAAAAACTCACACGCGGACCCATGCTGGGGCTTCGGCAAAATCAGCTGTCACCAATCAGCTGAGCGGAGTTCGATGGCATTGCCTTTTTTGGTAATGTCAACGAACGCCGCCAATTGTTAACAGATGTTCGGGGGATGCCTTGCATCGAAATCCGCGCGCTCAGGAACTCACTCAGTAGCAGGCTAACGAGTAGCATCAGTCGCTCGAATTCGATTATCGCAACCGCGTAATTTTCAACCGCGAGCTAATTCGTGTTCTCGAACCGACCGTAGTTCATTCCCCGAGTTACGAGTAATTCTTCTTTATCTGTAAAAACAGTGTAAAATAAGCGTGTGACTTGTACCGTGATTTCCACCTTAATTTCTTTCGATTGCGCCTCTCCCACTCCGAGAATCTCAAACACTTCCGCGGCGCGGCTTGTCGCAACGCGAACAGACCGAAACCAGGCAAATTCGGAGACCAATATACCGGGCCTCATGAAATCCTGGAAGTCCTAAACAGAAATAATATAAAAATCCGAATTAAGAAAAATAGTCGAGTTGTACATCTTAATCGATTGCGAATCTCATATATCAAACCGAATTAATTAAACAATTAGTAACAATAGACTATACAAATTTTCAGATGACTTTCCGGATAATTATCTAATATTAATATTATGGACACCAAAAACATATGGAATAATAGAATACGAGGATATAATAATAGGATGCGGAGCTCCATCCGCAAACTTAACTACATTATCACTAATAGACATTGAAGATGCGATGTACCTTTACCGCAAGTAAATAGCACACTAACGTTTATACAATTATTGCAATTTGACGAATTTAGATCCTTGAAAGTTATACAGTGCAAAGTCGAAATAGATCGCACAATAAGAAAATGCGAAATGTTCTCCCACACTATGGACGTACATAACGGTAAATATTCATATATACACGAAATATCCCACGGAGCATGTCAACGTCTCTATACCTATGGGAGTTTCGAATTATCAGGAACTCTCATAATCGGATTAAAATCCAACGAAACTGCTACATGACTGATTGTGCTAGCTGGCCACATAGATAACGATGGCAGATGCTCCGGAGGAGCATATTCCGATCCATACGGAACGTGGGGAGATGTAATCGCTCTAAGTAGCGTAAAAATCACCCTGCAGGATTACACAGCGAAAGTTAAATTAAATCTAATCGAGTGCAACTTAGATCAGGAGTAACGTGTGAATTGAGCGCCGGACACTGCACTGATATAGAAGGCGGGAATACATTTTGGAGTCCCATGCCCGCGGATACCTGCAAGCTCTCTGACTACAGTTCTTTATACCGCGGATTCGTGGACAAAATAGTTGATTATGCACGAGATCCACCTCAAATCACTTATTCATTGACCTCTCAAGATACAGTTTTTGCTTTAACTAAAACAGGCGAATACACAACGTGTGGCTATAGACTTATTCGAACCGAACATCCTAAGCTAGTAATCTTCGAAAATCAACCCGAAATAAAATTTTTCAAAATCATGGACGCACCTCTAGCTTCGATCTTTTTACATATGTAAATTCTAAATTCGTATATGTAGAAAAACACGTCCGCTCTCAAGTAAACCAATTATATAGAAATATATTATTACAACAATGTAATCTTGAGTACAGACTCTTGCAGAACGCCCTAGCAATAGCTGCACGATCGCCTGATATTTTCGCTTATCATTTTATGAAAGAACCAGAATATATGGTGTCACATCCTTCAACTTTCCGAATATTCCGATACTCCCACGTAAATTTTTTCGATTCCATAATTCCCATCTCCTTGTAGAAAGCAGAAAGCACCACTGCACCTGAAAATCATT
>JAJVSH010000187.1:291341-303386 GCA_021460005.1 Tetramorium alpestre | reverse complement strand
GTTGTCACAAAAATATGACGAATGATTTCTTCAATGAGATTCAAAATTATGGGATTATTTGTACTATCTGTTTTAATATATATATGTGTATATTATATTTTCATTTAATACATATGTATATATATAAACAGGTATATAAATATACTTTTGGGGAAATAACGTATTCCGTATTTTCGAGTTCCTTGCAAAAGAATTTGTTACTTCCTAACGGATGCACTATGAAGCACAGATTTTCATACTCATGTTTACGCCCAAATTTTGAAAGACAATACATTTTTACAAANACACAAGATACAAATATGATTTAGATTGTTAACGCGTTCTTTCTTATTGCCACTAACAGGGTTATTTGTAAGGCCGAGATATTTCTACTTTTTTAAAAATCCTAACTTTTATTTTTTTTTCTTTTTTGTTATTTAATAATCATAAATGACATGATTGAAGTAGAACGATAAGAAATTCTTTACACAAAAATAGCGGCAAAGTCGTAAACGTGAAGTTTATAGTTGTGAAAAAATGGCATCCCATTTCATGTGGCATTTCATTNTATATATTTATATAAAGCAACGGAATAATGTCCTATCAAACGTGTAATTTCTTAATAGTATAGTACCAGNAAAATTATAGTAATTGTTATTTATAATTATTATTTTAAATTTCANTTAACAAGATTAAAAATTATATGATAAAACTTTAACTCGCCTATGTATTAATATTTTTTGTATCATGAATAACAGTAATTATTTATTTAATTAATTTATAAGTTAAATTGANTAATAACTAATTCAGTATTTTAAATTATATTGAAAAATTCCGTATTTTCTGTTGCTATGTAAAATTATGTACAAACTGCACAGTTTGTAAATAATTGTCAATATATATAACAATTATATTCGTAATATTTACGATAATAATTTTNAAAAAATCAGCTTCACATGTTATTTCTATTATTAATGCTGTTATAATTTGAGAGATGTAATGCCTCATGATTTGGTGGTAAATTTAAAAATTTCAGAGAATATTTATGAATTCTGTGCCTAACCAATTTTCTATTGGCAAATAAAAAACAATCGAAAAAACACTGATAACTCATCAATACTGATACACTGATGTATAATTAATATTTGCTATGCAAGAAGGAAGTTACAAACTAGATGTAAACAATTTTTGTTAATAGNGGTTTAACACAAATATCTTCTTAATCTGCTGAAAATCGTGCTTATTAATTACTGTATTTATTAGGATGGCGTTATTCATGTAGCTTAAGTGCTGCGTTATATTAATGCAAGTATGAATGTGGTGTCAAGTTTCATCTTGTAAACGAGCTATAGAACAAGATTTGTCATGTCTCCGTAATTTTGTACATATTTCGTTGTACAAGTGTCGCAGATGGACGATCGTGTACAAGAATTTGAAACTTGATACACGATTAAAGAATTTTTATTTAATTTACGAGACATATGCAATGGTAAGAACAAAGGTGAGCTAGTGGAGTGCAGACTGTGTTTAGAGGATACCATGCCAGCTTGTTTCACGAATTATATTATTGATTCTGAAATGAATATGATTATTTTCTCTTGTCCTATCGGTGTTGACAGTACATTCTGTTGCTCGAAAGTCANGTATAGTTTGCTACTCAAGGTTACTGAATTTTTCACTGCAGTTCCGCCTTTGGCTTCGTAAGAAAGTCATTGCTTCTAAGGTTAGTAAAATGTCTGGAAAGATCTCATCCTGCAATCAGCGACATTATACTCAATCAGTGTGTATTGTTGCCATGACTGTAGTGTCGAATATTAGTACCTTGTAATAAGTTACACAACTATTATACCGTAGCTTTCCCCCGATAATTATATTGCCCCATGTAACCCGAAAAATAACGCAATACATTAATTTTTGCAAACTCGTTATTTATTTGCATTAAACAATAAGNAGAACATTACTTGTATCACTGTGTTTTCGAATCATTAAGTTTGTTTTCTCGCATTGATTAACTCATGCCATATCATTTCTCAGAATCTAAAACAGTGATATTAACATGCGTCACGAACTAAAAAGTGGGTATACGGTACGCAATAATATCAATATATGACGTGAGAAGTGCGTTTATGCTCCTAAACGGTCACACATTCCCGCACATTTTAAACTATGCGAATTTTAATGACATCGATCGGAGTAAAGAATATAAAGAGATATAAATTAGGCAAATAATTATAGAGATACACACGGGAGATATTGCAGACAATNTGTATTGGTGGCTAGATTTGCAAATCAGTGCATTTTAAGATTAGCATAGTTACGCGTTGCATTTTACTAGTAAGCTACGCTCTTNTGAGTAAGCTCTTGTCTCCGCAAAAAAGGTTCTAACCAGATTCTTCTGAATATGAAGAAACTCAACTCTAGTTACCTCAGATTACTATTTCCATTTCAAGCTTAGCTTATCNTAGCCAAATATGTGCTTCCTTTAAGAAGTCAATTATTAAAATGTTTCATCTCTTATAAGCCGAATCTGATATAACAATGTTACGTTGCTTGTCTGAGACAAGCGAAAACTGATACAAATCTTCCTTATTATCTTACTCTGAATGCATAGATTCGAATAAAGTAATTATTATGAATCTCCAACAGAGTATATTGATGCGGAGTATAATTACATCTGAATTCTAATTGATAGATCTCGTTGTTTTTTCGTAAAATTAATGACTTTGAGCATATATACATATATACATAAAGTATTTAAGTTGATAAGTGTAAAGAGGAGAATAGAAGGTAAGACCGAGAAACGACAGTGACAGAAGAAGGAGGGATCAAAAGAGTGATCACGTACAAAGAAAGCAGATGGAAAGCAAAGGGAGAGGAATAGGAAAGGGAAACAAGTTAAGGAGATGGTCTAATATATATATACATATATGTATATACATATATACATACACAAGGCGCCCTAGCCTCCAAACACATTGTTTGCACTCCGCTAAGCTTTGCTAATCGTCGTTTCATCCTATTTTACCACTAGTTCTTCATCGGTAACCATTGTCAGTTTTCTCATCGCTTAAAGACTAAAAGGAAAGTTGGAAATATTGTCTTCTTGCTATTCAAATTGATATCATTATTCCAATGACGATTATGACGTGGTGTGGTTTTACATGCCTTAATATGTGAAGCAACTATTCTTGTTAAGCATACACTTCGTTTCTCATCGCAATAGAATTTCACATGTGTTGTAAATACTATTACTATGACTTTTCAAGTAAAACGAATATTATAATTTTCGAAATAACATTATTTTTAATTCATGCGTGTCCTATCAAAACGTTTTTAGAAAATCTTTTATACGAATTTAAAAAAGATTAATTTTAATGGTATTTTGTTTTTATATTTCTATGTGTAAATGTCTGCTTCAGAATGTTTCTTTTTTCTTTTTGTTGAGATATCGTGTAAATTTAGTTCTTATATGTAGCAAGACTTATACATAAGAATTTATTGTGTACGTAACCGATAATGACGCAATAGGATGCTTCGAGAAGCAATCCTTGTAATTGAACATGTCATAATATGAGCATTAACGATAATCGAATTTGCACTCGAGTACAATTAAATAGTATCATGAATCATACACTCAGAGCTACGTACTTACTGCCCCGACAAAATAAGGGAAGGAGATAAGAGTTCGGGCGATTAATTATTATGATAACTCGATACAAGCAAGCCGAAATTGGTCGGAAAAAAGTGTTCGTCGATATCTAAGAAAATTATTGATATGGAACTATAAGCATTTACAAGTAGGTGCGAGAAATGTCGGGCAGATTAATTAATATTATCATTTTATGTTTCCCAAGATACTGAAAGTGACTAGAGAAATCCGAAGAATTAGCTAGACTATGAGAGAACAAATTTTGACGGCGTGTGCTGAATTAGATAGATACTACACATCTATTAAGATACAATCAGCATTAGCTTATAACGCGCGAGGTATAATAGGGCATTTTATAAATGATATTCATATTGCCTTCCAAAATTTTTGTAGCAACTTTATATGCAAGCATCTAAATTTTTGTTTTTTTGCATCGCGTCTCTTCATCCAGACTGGAACGCCATTCTTCCTGCTATGAATTATTCTTGCTTGCGTTGTATGCAAGAGCAGATTTAAGGTTTCTAAATGTTTTGTTCACAGAAAATATAACACCACACCTTTTATTTAATTTCGCCAATTATCTTCCTCTCCAGAGTCGTATGTAAGCGTTTCGTCTGTTTTTTGCGTATCGTGAGTTTAATAGTAACGATAAACACGGTCGTACGTGTTTTGTACATAGTGAAAACTAATATATCATAAAATATTAATAAATAGTTGTAAGTTATACTTATGGAGGAAAAAAAAAATACGACATATACGACGCGCGAAACTTTTCTAAGTGCATACACAAAGTTAAAGAGTGAAATAGACATTAATTCTTCAAGAGTCGCGGTTGGCTCATATGTGGTGGTCCAGTTAACTATATTATATAAATTAAGATACGCTGGTACTCCTTCTCGTTGTTTCGTTGCTTTTCTTTCGAGTCGTTTCGAATGGGTTCAGCAAGGTTGTCAATCACATTCCATCGATAAATTTCAATGCTGTGATTTCACGATTGTTGCAATCACAAATTGTTTTGAGAGCACACATAAGACAAAAATAATGGTGTCTTGTGGTACCACAGTTTTCCATGTATCTACCATCTACCATCGTCGCTGATTTATGTAGTATACACACGATAAACATCGAGCAGGAGTCTCTTGCCACCGATCTCAGTGTTGCGCTAACTACGACTTTAACATTAAACAATTTGTAAGAGTTTGTCGCTCTTGTATCATTCATTTTTAAGTTGAGCCTGTATTGTACCATTTATGTGACCTTTATTTACACATTACTTCTATTATTATATAATATTACATTAATTATACATATTATATGAAAAAAAAGAAGTAAAGGAAAGACGGCAGTTTGATGATTTTTGTAGTCAATGTTTTATAATCGTCATTTCCGCCACCGTAACGATTATTATTACTGTTATTGTAATGAATCATGAGTATCGATACATTAAAACGACGAGAGTAGGCGCGTGCTCTCGCATGCATATATGTAGTGTGACATATATGTATGTGTGACAATTTCGCGATACGTATGCATGTACGTGTGGGCGCGCGTGCGATATGTATGTATGTATGTACGTGTATACATATGTATGTACATGTATACATATACAATATATATATATATTTGCACACGTAATATTCATAAATGAATTGAATACAACTAACTTTACGTAGAATGAGAAGAAAGAATTGTTCTGCGTATTAAAATTTTTTAATATAAAAGAATCATTAAGATGAAAGTCCACAAAAAAAGGAGCATACAATTGAGATATTTAAATTAACATTGTTGTACACAGTGATACAATTATAATATAAGCATATGAATAAAATCTATTAGAAAATATATGCACGAAGTTGTTTGATTTTTGTTTCTGACGTATCTGATGTATCTTCGCATTTTACTTAGCGTTTTGCGACACTCAATAGCTGGTATCCTCTGCACATTGCATTTCGCTAGTTCTCCATCGACCTGTGTCTCTTGATGTGACAGAACAATAATTGACTGCACGTAACTCAGTACTAGATGCACATTACATTGAATTTCAGGAAACTCTTCAAATCGTCCACATAGAAAGAAAACAAAGAAGAATCCACCAAGTACAGGACCTTCTGCAACGACTGCTACCGTAGCATCGGTAAGATAACTGATTGTAATAAGTTAATGGAAATTTTGTGTGTGTGTGTATATATATATATATATAATATAATATATACACACACACACACTTATTCTTTTATGTCATGGAATAAGTTGTACGTATTTTCTACATAATATACATTTTCTTATGTGTCTCTTGATATTTTTGTAAGTACTGATTCCGAATTTAGAAATTACTTAAAAGAATAGTGCAAATTATATTCAAGTATCACAATATGTTTACAACAATGCTTTAGTATGACAATAATTTTCACATGTGAATATTGATATGAAGAATAATATATTCTTTATATAGGCACCTACATTAAATCATAGCGGAGCTCTTTTAATGAATAATCAGCCACCGACGAATTCTACGGGACCAATAACAAAGCCGCCTGTTACTCAAGCAAGCAATATTCCTTCAGAATCAGGTATTATGTTAATAAAATCATGAAATAATTATCGAGATATCATGTAATTTTCGAAAACAATTTTCACAGTTTGTATACTCTTGTTGAATATAATACAATCTGAAAATTAAGATTTTTGTCTCGGCACTTACATATTTCTACTCGTATAAATTTTTCATTATAACTTTGTAACTTTAATTTTAAACTAATTTGTTTATTTTTTTATTATATTTGTAGTTTTCTTAAGATCCAGCAATATACAATATATTTCAATTATTAATTCATAAATTGTTCAATTTGATGAATTATAAATAATTTATACACTTGTATTTTTTTTATTAGCACAGTTTTGATAGTGATATATAAATTGCTAAGAAAAAAGACATATGTTGCATAAAAGATGCTAATATATGCGATTAAATATCAAATTAATAGACTGTGAGACGTAAGTGCAAAAATTCTTTTAGGAGGCAATAATAATCAACAGCCTGTCGCAGTGGCTGCTGTTACAACAGGGCAAAGTATACCTGTCGCGAGTCACGCTTCTATGCCAGCCCAACCGTCACGACCTACAGCTCTGGCTACGGCCGCTCCTGTAAAAAAACCAACACCACCACCACCACCACCACCACCACCAACAACAACAACATCTAACCCATCAACTCCGTCGGTCTCTGTACCAACTCCACCGCCCAGCGTCACACCTACAAATACAAATTCTATGACAGCCTCGCCAGCTGTATCTCAACAACCACCGCAGCAGCCACCAACATCCATTAGTTCCTTTCCAAATGCAAATACATCCGTATCCACAGACGGCACAAATTTAAATCAACCGTCTGATCTTTTACAGCCATACAATACTTTAGGTATCTATAATTAGATACAATTATTAGTATTGTGTAGAAATAGCACGCGTAAAATAATATTTATTATTTACATGAAAAGCAAGTACAAAGTAATCATATTAAAGTATTGTTTGTAATTGTATTTTATAATTTTATATAGCTTCGGTGCCTACTACACAGTCCTCCTTGGAACAAACACTTGCAATCAAGAAGGAATCTTCATTCATTCAAACACAACCTACCTTGGATCAAACACTTGCTGTCAAGAAGGAATCTTCATTTATCCAAACGTCTCATGCGACGAATAATACTAATAACAACACCAATCTCAATTTACTACCGGATGTAAAAGCTGTGAATATGATGCCGACGAGTATGACTTCTAACCTGAACTTGGGCAATATCAATATGACGAATTTGAATATGAATTTGTCGCAAGGACTGGCGGCACATATGTCTATGCATAATCAATTAGAGAATATAATTAATACTACTGCGTCGTTGACTAATATACAGAATTCGCATAACGTTACAATGTCGCAGCAGCATTCCAACGGGTTTCCAAACACAAAACGAAATTCACCGCCCAATATGCTAAATAATAACGGTATTCCGGGATTAAATATCGGAATGAATGTGGGAGGTATGAGTTCGATATTTGATCCTCTTCCCATAACATCTATGCCGATGCAAATTTCGCAAATTCCTATAAAGAAAGAAGAGAAGCCCTTGCCAATTTCTCAACCTCAACTGACGCAAAAGTCTATGGATGGTTCGTTCAATATATCTATATATTTGTAGCATGCATTTCTCTAAACTTGCATGGTTGCATCAAGTGCTTATTCGTTTTTTCTTAGTTAAAAATATTAGTAAGTTTACATTTATTGCACATAGAATTCAAGAAATATTTAAAAATAAGATATTAGTACAACAATTAATAGAATAGAAACATGTTATATAAAAAAATCAGATACGATGTGGTACATATTAATTGGTTTAATGCTAATATCTTAAATTATTAAATAATTAACTTTAATAATTTTACATAAATTTATTTTTTAACTTCTTGACCCATTCAATCTTATTTTTATTACAATCTATTAAATCTATTATTAATTAACATTATATTATTTTTGAATGTAGAATTATTCTTTTTGTCATCTTTATTAGTTTGAAGTAACAATGTGGTTTATATGTGTTTTAATTGCTGTACTTTAATCGCTTACTAACCAGACATAATACTATTGCTCTAGCAGGAGCTTTTTTTGCAGAAATAAATACCTTAGGAATGCCACCGATGGGTAATCATGCCAATACTCAATTGATGCCTGAAAAGAAAATGACCCCACCTGACTCGAAAAATCCTGCTGCAAATTTTGCGTCAGCCTTTAAAAATAAGGTATAAAAGTCATTCCCTGAATATTTTGTGATTATATTGTCATAACACTAATTGTCATTTGGCATATAAGCTCACATTCGAATGAACGAGAAACACATACACACTTTCATACAACGTGTATACACGAATCGGCTAGGACAGACATTTTGATCGAATTAATATCAGTAAATCGGTTTAAATTTCTTTTATTTCTTTGAATTTTTATGATACACTTCTTTTTGCGACACATAATCAATAATGTCCAATGGTCAAGTGGTCGCTACCTGCAACTAAGCTAATCGATCAGTTAATGGACTATATTGTTTATTAAATGCGAAAAGATTTTTTTTTCTTTTTTTCGATAAATTTTAAAGTTTTCGAGAAGATTCTCAAAGACACACTGCCTCAATAGAGACAACCGTTTTCGCGGTCAGCTGTGAGATAGGAATTCAACTGACGGATTTCGAGACGAACAGACGTATAATGACGAACAACGACATATATAACGTCTTAAGTAAATCGGACGGATTCTTAGAAGATCAAACGAGTTTTTTTTTTTTTTTTCACCTAAAGTTTAAATCGAACTATACATGTAAGAAGCATGAATTAACTTTATAATATATTTTATATATATTTCTCTATATGTATATATTTTATGTATACTATGAAAGTAAAGCAATTTTGTATTAAAATGTATTAATTGTTGTATTAATTTAACATATGATGCTTTTGATTATGTAGACTGTAGAACAAAACGTAAAGAATGCATCATCCTGGTCTTCCCTGGCGCAAGCCTCGAGTCCTCAATCAGCAGCTGCAGGAAGCAGTATGAAAAGTGCAGCACGAGACTCATTCCAGGCATTCAAGAAACAAGCTAAAGAAAAACAGGATAGGGTTAGTCGACTCTGCAAACTAATTTTGTATTTTATTTAATGTAGCTTTAATCTAGCTATATATGTTTCATAATTTTGCTATTTAATATTTGTCAAACAGCAAAGAGCACTAATGGAGCAACAAGAGATGCGCAGACAGCAAAAAGAACAAGCGGAACGAGAGAGATTATTACGACAGGAGAATGAAAGAAGACGGGAACGGGAGGAAGAAGATGCTCTGGACAAAGTTAGAAAAAATATTGGAGATCAGCAAGGCAGTGTTATGACTGCCACAACAAGAGCGGAAGAAGTAAAAGCCATTACTGATACAGACAGCAGTAGTCCAAGTCATACATCCAGTCAGGACAAATCCGCTGCAGAAAGAGAACGTCTAAGGCAACGGGAACAAGAACGCCGACGACGAGAAGCGGTAAGTACTTGATATTTATGAAATTTCTATTGTAACTTTTCAACAAGAAATAAGAAAAATGTAAAATATAAAATAGTATTATTAAATCCAAAATGATCAACTTTAGGAATCCGTGTGAAAAATCTTAATCACATTTAATCATATAAAAAAATATATATTTTTATTACATGATTTGAATATAACTTGATACATAATGTAATAATCATTAATTTTCGATTTAATAATATACTATTTAAAATTTTAATTGTTACAGTACATATATGTTACATAAAGCTGAAGATACATTATAAAATAAAAAATAATTATTAAATAAAATATAACAAAAAATAAGATTTAGTAACGTCAATTTTATTTATTATAATTTGATTAATTTATAATTTACGATATAATTTGAAGCAAATTTCATTTTCTAAATAGATTTACGTGAGAGTAAATGAAAACAGATTTTTCGACGCCCATAGTAAAGGGATTTGCGAAGAATGGTTATATTTATCTTTTCAGATGGCTAGCCAAATTGACATGAACTTGCAGAGCGATTTGATGGCTGCGTTTGAGGAATCTTTATAATGTTACTATATCCTGTTTATAATAAATCGACAAAAACTTGGCAGAACTCGGACGTATGTTTGGTGTCGGACGATGTTGTAGAAATCTTTAAATATGACACCAATCAATAAACAAAAATAACGCAGACAATGAAATCAGAAAAATAATAACGATGACGACATTGCCCGTGTACTAGTTATATATATATAAATATATATAAAATGGTGGTGCAGGTTGGAACATTCCAACAGAAAACCCATTTGGTCGTCAGAAGATTAAATCAGTTTATTAAAACTGAGACAAACTGTATCGTCTTTAGAACGACAGACACTTAAGTGTGACTATGTAATTAGATAAATACTTATATGATACTTCGAAAATGCTACACTGACTATTGTGTTACATTTTTCCGGTTTTCATAAGTTTGTACTTTATGTAAATTTGGAAACAATATACAAATAAGAGAGGTTTGCATGTGATAACCGAATGCGTGCGAATAGGTATGAATGTCAGCTTGAAGAAGAAATCGTGTACATTTAGTTAAGTTTTGTATTTTTCCACATTGAGTCATTAATCGTTGGTAGGATTATGTAGAGAAGTGTTTCTGCCAATAATACATGTAATTATTAACTATCATTAATAACGCCCTTGCAAATTTCTTTCTCGATTATTCATATACGCTATTTGTAATAACAAAAATAGCTAGGCGTATATGTGAATAATGATAGAAAAATGTAAGATAATATACGAACATCCAAGAACTTGGTGAATTTATTAACGATCATCACGGCTGTCCACTTGTGACTTCAATTGATCAACTGCTGATCGATCAGAATATTAACAGCGCATACTATTGTGATTGATTCAAGAGTTATTGCGAGCCAACTGGTCGATTCAAAGCTATTCATTAACTCACTTTAGAACAATGTCGTCAATTATTACGAATAATGATAAGATGATTCTAGAATTGAAGTAGTGTCGATCCTACCAACCATTAGATCAGACTATGTACCTTCTTGGTATACTTTAGGCTCGTGAGTAAGAAATCACGATGTCGTACGAATAATGTTATTAGGAAAAAATTATATTTATTCGAACATTAAGGTATTGTATTTCGCGATATCGAAAAATAATTAAAATATAAAAAAAATTTTGGGGGAAACGTTTGCGCGTGTAATCTTAAAATATCTTAAAATCTCTTTAAATTCGACGTATCATGAGCGAGCAGACAAAAGTTATACGTTGAATACTTTGGGCATGGCCCAATTAATAATAACTAAGCCGCCCGAACAAGATACGCGAATCGAGTGAAACCTAATTAAAAAAAATTAAAAAAAATTTAATCGGTCGAAAAAGTACAAAAAGTGATGCACATTAAAACAATTTTTCATTAATTGTGATTATTATTGTTAATTAATTTCTTAAAAGTATTTAGATTACACAATAATGGCATTAATAACATGCCAAATATAAATTAAAAATAGTACTATTATTAAATTATTCATTTAACTGCAATTTTATTTTTTTAAGAACTATAAACTTGTATAGTGTTTATTTGTTGTAAATATGACGGTACTTGTCGGCGATGAGCAGTCGTTATGGTGGCGCAGTTTATCAAATGATTGATCCAAAATAATTGTCTAAAACTTGGAGGTTTTAAACAAAATCGTGATTTTTATAAAATTAGAAGCTATGATTTATTCATTCTGATTAATTGCGCGGAATTAATTTGACGGAAACTATATATTATATACATATATATGTACATACATATTATATACATATATATTATAT
>JAJVSH010000187.1:214379-289000 GCA_021460005.1 Tetramorium alpestre | reverse complement strand
TTAAATAGTATATATATATATATATATATACATATATATTTCTCTACTTATTTAACAACATCAATCTTCAATATACTATATAACTACTGTTATTAATCATCAGAAATAAAGGAAAATAACAGGTTTATTATGATATTTGAACTAACATTAACATGCAAATGTGAATACAAGAGTTACTACAGATTATTCATTGTATATGCATGAGGAATTACTTTTGCTAGTTTGTAATTTTGCATGTTACATAATACATATATGTAAAACGGAGAGTATGCGAAACAGAACATAAGAGATCTGTACAGAAAATCGCTCATAGCTGAAATATAAATATATCAGAAAAAGGCACTGTCACGAGCGCGTGTGCACGCGTGATTTCATATTTGACAGTAGTTTCTTTAAGTTGCTATGTCGAAATAGTGCAGATGCAGAAAGAAAAAGTAAGATCACGCACTGTGTATACTATTAATATATCTTTAAAAAAATATGGTATATATTATAATCTTCACAAGTATGCTAAGGTAATTTTAAGATTTAATTAATTAATAACTAAAATGAAAACAAAAACGATGTAGTGATAGTGTTTTATTGCGAAACCTCACCTCCTTCCTATGACTGTTGCATGTGTGGGATCTGCAAAACGCTCGGATTTCGAAAGATGGATTTTGTCTAGAGTTAATCACGTTTTGTCACACGATTACTCTTCTTGCTGCCATACCTTGCAAACCTTTCAGAAACTATTCAGTCGTTACAGAATGTCGAATTAACGTCTAGAGAAAAACAGAAAATACGCGTAGGCGCTTAAGGTAAATAAAGTAGCGTTGAGTTAGCTGCAGTGTGCGTCATTTATTAAAATTTGTGGAACTCGCAATAAAGTTTTGATTCAAACGTTGTATTGTTTATTGAAACGATGAAACTCCTTCAGTCTCAGAGCCTGCGTACGGATGAATCCAGTGGCGTCAGTTGGCTCGAAATCACCTTGCACGTCCATCGAGACGAGAGTCTGATTGTACAACGAGACCTCGCTCGATCTGGCGATCGCCATAGCTGCAAGAGCAAAAAGAAATGATATCCTATTATTGATCACAGATGTAAAAAATCTCGTGTTCATGCTAATTGTTCAACGATAAGTTTTGTGATTCTAATTAAATCTTACTAACCTTTTCCCTTATACAACTGTAGCCTCACTGTGCCGTTTACGTGTCTCTGCGAATGCTGGATGCATTCCCGGACGAAGTCACATTCCGGCGAAAACCAGAAACCTGCAAAGCATTTTTTAAGAATTTAATCCACTTTGTTTAGAGACTTTAATATATTTTATATATTTATATTTTTTTATAATTTTTATATTTTATCTATTCTATACAGTTTTATATTACTTATTATATTGCGTCTCCGCGTTAGATAACTACCGTTATAAACGTAATCCGACATCTTATCCGTCAGATATGATTTGATCCTCAGAACCTCGCGATCCAAGGTGAATACTTCGAGGTCTCGATGTGCAACTTCCAAAATGTTGACGCCCGGCGACTCGTAAATGCCTCGAGACTGAAATGTTTGGGCAAATATTGTCACGGTTAATTTTATGCGCTCGTACAGTTAATTTTATGAGAGATAAAGATTCATAATCATAAGTTTTATAAGAAGTATACTTTTACTCCGATGTAACGATTTTCCACAATATCTATTCGCCCGATACCGTGCGCACCTCCGATTTCATTGAGATACTCGATTATTGCAAGAGGAACGTTGAATATTTTCCCATCTTTTAAACTTTTCACGTTAACCGGATATCCCTTCTCAAAAGTAATTTCGATTTCTTCCGCTTCCAAGGCGGAATCGGTCGGATCAACAGTCATTTTATAGAGTCCTTTCGGCGCTGGAACGGCAGGATTCTCTAATATCCCTGATTCGTAACTACAAATTAGGAACATGAGATTATTACCCTCTTAATATTCTTTTCAATCCGTATAGAAGGCAAGAATACGCCTATATTATACCTAATGTGTACGAGATTAGCGTCAGTGCTCCACGGTTCCTTTGGCGTTGCCGAGATCGGGATTCCATTTTGTCGCGCGTATTCCATCAAGTCCGATCTGCCTTGGAATTTTGTATAAAATTCCACTTCTCTCCACGGAGCTAAAATCTTGATAATCTTTCACGTTACAACTAACTATTGGCATAATTATCATATTTTAATACAATCGATTACGTTTTTGATAAAACTACGTTTCCACGAGAATCAAGAATTAAAAAATTTCTTATTTTTACTTTTCGGTTTCTTATTTTTTATACTTTTTTCTATTTCTCGTAAAATAATTATTGATGAAATAGAGTAGAGTACCGTGATTCCAGGGTACAAGCTATAGCAATTCAACTCGAAGCGAACTTGATCGTTCCCTTTTCCAGTTGCCCCATGCGCGATGATACCGGCACCTTCAGCCTTGGCGACTTTTATTAAACCCTGACTGATGCATGGCCGTGCTATAGCAGTACCCAGAAGATATCTTTTCTCATACAACAAGCCACAGGCCACAGCAGGCCATACGTAAGAAGTTACGAACACTTCTCTGACATCGTCTATCACGACCTTATGAATAATCGAATTTATTGTTAGTAGGCAAATTCTTTAATAAGCTGGAGGCCAGTATTAGGTTCCTCGTTATAAATACGAAATTTACTAATAAGTTTCTAATATTCTTATATCATTCCGAATAATACTGTTACAAAAAGTTTCGTATTTTACCTTGGTGGCACCAACTTTGAGCGCCTTGTCTCTAATTGCATCAAAATCCTCCTTTTGTCCAATGTTCGCCTAAATAATCACTCAATCAAATTCTTATATCTACTTGCCGCAGAAAGAATTCACATAGTTACAAAATTTCTTACCACATAAGCGATAACTTGATATCCTTTTTCTTTTAACCACAGTAATATGCAAGAGGTATCTAAACCACCGCTGTACGCTAAAATTACTTTTCTTTTTGACTCTGACATCTCTCTGACAGTCTCGTTTTGAAAAGAAATTAGAAAATGTTAAATTAATAGAAAGAAGAGAACAGCTGGTAACAATATTCAATACTAAAGTCCACAGCGGCTGTAAATGGATTAGTTTTGTTGACCTCGGATTACTGATAACCTTTGAAAAGTTGACTTGTAATCGGCGTATCAAGATATTTTTAAATAAGGCATCACACTTATAAGCAGATTTTTTTTTCTATTATATTTATATTTTATTATAATTTCGTGTTCAATTGGTAGCGTAGATGTGGTATAGTAATAATTAATTAAAAGGACTCAAGAGTAGAGCGTATCATATAGGTCTTTATAAGTAGAACACTGCTCAAACTATATAATCTACATACATATACATATACATACATATAACAGGATATACTTTATAAATATCATTTAACTTTGTAATAATCTCTCCACTAGTACATCGCAACATTTATTGACATTACATTAATAGTTGTTATCATTATTACTCATCAACAAGCGCAAGCTTCTGATCGAGAGAAAACGCTTCTTTATCACAACCGCGGAACGATTGCGATAGATCTTGCGATACGTACATACATATACATTGATATATTATAATTGTATGTAATATATCTGTATTACATTCAACAGAAATAGTCACTAATTGAATTTGTCAAAAAGAGAGCTGAACATTATACATATATCGTGAATGTTATATACTTATAATTTATATTAAATGCAGTATCTGAATTAGCAATTAATTAATTGAAGAGTTTACAAGAGTGCATAAAACAATGAAAGTACATATAAATAAGTTAACAAAGGAAAAACAAGTGTCGAGCTGTATACTAGCGATTTTATTTTACATTCAATACCATTAATTGGTAGACTTATGAAATAATGTCGAATAAATAACTATATCGCTCTTTTATATCAATAATACAGTTGAAGAGAATAAAGCGAAATGCGACATGACACATTTAGATTTAATGACTCCATTATATAGAATTTTTTTAGAAATAGTAAAATATGCTTGATGAACGAAAACAATCTACATTTAAGATCAACTTCAACACGTCAAATTTCAACGAGGGAAAGATAACAAAATACTAATAATAAGAAATATACAGATTATCATCCTCTAAGACGTACATAGATCTTCACAAATTTCCTTTTATTACCGGCAAAGAATAACGATCACGAATATATATCTCTAGAGCTTTACTAAGGGCTTGATACAGCTTCGTATGAGCTATATTAATACTGCCAAAGTGTCTCATTCGATCTTTGATGATTATGTATTCGCGCAGGCACTTCACAACTCGGTCTGATCAAGACTCTTCGTGCTCAATTACACGAATACTTTCATTGTTGTTCAACAGAATACTTGCTTAATATTTCCAGAATGAGGCGCCCTCATTTAAAGAATTGACTCTGTGTTCATTATTTAGTTAAATACTCTAATTTCATACTCGAGATCATTTATGACTTCATAGTTGATATTACTGATGGAATTGAAGCTAATGGCAAATTAGGAATTCAGGAATGTTAATCTCTTCTGTCAGATGTACGATTTAGACGTGTAGTTTACTCAAGTCATTTATGAATGACTTCGGTGTAATTATATGGGATGAACCTACAACAATAAATATTTCATAATAGTAAGTAGACCTTTAATCGCATTTTAATTAGAAATTATTTTTTTCATACTTGAAAAGTTGAATATTAATAATTCTTACCAATTATAACCTCCCAATTTTTTAATGCGTTCGTAACTTCGTATGCACATCGTATCTCAGAGTAGCACACTCCACCAACTATAAAAACGATCAAACGAGGAACGTTTTTGATAGTCTGTTGAGCTTTGTCTTTGTGCCAATGTCCATATCGTGCGCTGCAAGTTTACATCCAATATTTTTAAAAACTAAATAACAATAGATTTAGATAATGCATATTATTACTAAAGAAAAGCATATTATTACTATATATTGTAATATGTATATTATTACAAGTGTATGTATATACCTGGTTGGTGCATGATATCCTGAAGTGGCTGCACGTCCAGCAAGGAACGGAAAATGTTTAGTATCAAGTTTATCCTCGATGGCATCCTCCATAATGTCCTTGATAACTGGAGTCCAACGGCTCATTTGGTAAGTTTGCTCCGTGATTCTTTCTTTACGTGGTACCGTGTATAACTTCTTGCGATTACTCTGTAAAAATGGTGTTGCAAATGACAAAATTAAATCATTATTTAAAATATTATTTGAAAAAACTTTAATACAAAGTATAATATACTATCTTTTAACTTACATCTACAACGACATTGATGCCGAGATTTGCCATATTGACGATAGTTTGTTTATCATCAACAGATATTTGGGCATGATGAACCAAACGGTTAAGATTTTCGTCGGTGATGCCGTTTTTACTGATGACATATAAAGCTATGATACGTAATTTATCCAAATGATTCACAGTTTGATCAAGTAAAATCGGTGTGATATTCCTCATGTGATCTTTGATACGTTCACCTTCTGCATCAGTGCCCATGGCTAAGTCCTAAAACATGGTCAAAATGCTTGTAATTAAAAAAAATTCTACTAACTGGATTATGAGATAATGATTATGATATTACATACTTGCTCCACTTTACAAAGCTTATCTACATTTCCTTGATAACATTTCATGCAGTCTTCGGCTAATTGTAAATGTGTGGCATATTTGCTCAATTCTTTTTGATATTGCGGCATCTTTTTGATCATCTGCGACAAATCTCGCATACTTTGCTTGTCACCTTGCGGCATTCTTTTTGATTCTGTAAACTTTTTCAAGTTTTTAGTCACATTCCTGAAAAATAACGTTTTATTGTTACAATAATCTGTTATAATATCTTAATTTTTTTAGAATATTTAAAACTTATATTTGTACGTACTGAGACACTACGGCAATATGTTGATGCCTGAGTTCTACCCATAAATCATCATTTTCATCCAGCAATACTTCCTTTTCCTGACCTGCTGTTGCCTCAAACCTGTTCAATATTATAGCATTAGAATCTTATTTTAAATTTTTGTTTGCGATAAAATCATTTTAAATTTATAATGACTTTATTTACCTGTAGACATCATTATCAATGTCCAGCAAATCATATGCCATGGCTTGCAATGTAAGTTCGTGTAACAGAGGTGAGACGGTATCAAATCCTCTATCTAGAATTAATAGTTGAGAACGCGCTTTCTCAGGTCCTTCTCCCATTGTCGGCTCATCAGCTTTGTATGCGTCTAGTTTTTGCTGCACTATTTGAGCGAGTTCAACGTTGCGATCGAAGTCACTATGATATACATTAATTAACAGCATTTATTTAATGTTATCAATGATTCTATAATTCTTAATCAACAAGACGAGAAAAAAAGCAAATTAATATTTTTAAATCGTATCCTACCTGCGATATCTAACTGATGGATATTCTCCAAGAGTGGCGCAGAGCGTCGCGATTTGTTCGGCAATTCGCTCCATATTGGCTGATCTCAAATTAGAGAAAGAGGGGTTGTAAAAGCAAGCGAAAGTTTCGCGCGAATCCAACGAGAAGACCTAAGAAGATGGTAGATTTAGTTTTAGGATATTCTCATTATAATAAAAAAAAAAAAATAAATTTCATTACATAGTTTTATACTTAAAGCAAAATAAATAAGCATGCCAATTAGTAACTTCGAAAATAACGAAATCGGGCTACATGGACAATTTGATTAGTGATCACATTACAAGCATGTACGTACAACATATAGATATTTCTAAGTCGAAAGGAAAAAGTGGTGTGAAGAAGATTTTCCTCAACAAGAAGTCTATCGCCTAATTTTTTGCAATCTAAAAGTAAACTGACGATCACAAAAAGCAGAGAAATCTCTAAAATCTCGTAAATCGAAGAATGAAGCGTTTTGCGCTTTAAAGCTACAACTAGCGTCTATTAATTTCGTCTGCTTAATCGTCACCTGCGATTCGTACGGCAAGAATGCGATGTTGATCTCTTTGAGGGTTTTGATCTTTTTAGCGGCAAGAGACTTGCAGATTTCAGTGAACAGCTCCTCCAAGATTACTGGCATCGATTGCAAGCATGAATGCATTCTGATTATTAGTATGTGTTAATGAAAAACTCATGTGAAAGACTCAGGATGGACTGGACAGATCGGGTGGAAGAATAACATTATAATAACTGTCCCGAATGACGTCCGGATGACCCGTGCGATTAAATTTACGTGATTAGAGACCGAGAAATGAACGTAAAACGCGTGAATAATTGTTTCACATTGTATAAGTGTCTGTGTACGTGTGTACGTGTGCCCACCACCATGAAGGATGAAATAGTCAAATATTTTCCTTTTCATAGTGCTCATTGCTTTACCTGCTCTTCATACGGTATGAAAGCGATGTTGATCTCTTTTAGTGTCTTTATGTGCTTAGATACCAGCGAGTGACACAAATCATTGAACAACTCGTCGGGGCATGCTGCAAAGAGATATACTGAGTATGTCGAACTTCGAGAAATTAGAAAAAAGATCGAATCGATTAATCTTGATGATTGTTCTTCTCAAAACCTCAATAAATTTATTAACTTTAATTAATTTAATGACAGACTCAAGATAGACCCGCACTGTTACGTTGAACTTAGATGATCGGTTACACTCGCATGGAGACCTGCTGGGGATCAGTAGGACGAATAAGAGTTTAATTTGACGAATTTCGAATAACTTTAGTAAAATATTTAGGAGGCCTAATTATATCATCACTTACTTAATATACATTTACAATATATAAAAATATAAATGTTAAATATTACAAATAATCTAAGAAATTAATATTGGCAACTAAAATATCCTTCGTTATATTTACGTTTGAATAAATATTAATTAATTTTCAGATTAAATTATCTTAAACCTGCGCATATTGCAAACTGCAAAAGAAACATTCTAAAATGTTATTTATATTTTTTCCACTTATTCTTGTACTTTTTACTTTAATAGACATTCTACGAAATTGCGCAGTTTCTCAGAAAAAATATTGGATAATTTGGATCTTTCGTCAATGGAAGAGGAAGATTCTTAGAACGAGAATATATATAGAATCAATACCTTCCGTGAAGTACACGTGGGCGACTTTGTAGGTGGTTCTTGTCGGGTTACTGAAGTCGTCGATTAATTTTTGCACCGACGCATTACAAGGCGTGATGAGGTAAATGGCCTCCATCGTCGGCAGCGGTTCGCGCTTTTTATTAATATCTTCTACCAGGGTGATACCTTGAGCACTGATATCGTGCATCTTGCAGCAGGCAGACACCATTCTCATGGCAAGCTGGTCCACTACCAAGATTCGCCATTCTGTTCCACCTGTTGACTTCTTCTTCTGCTTGATCACCTCGTTCATAATCTCTGCGTAAGACGATTAATTATTCAAATTATAAATTCTTAGGGAATTGTGAGCTTTTATGCTGTATTCTCTACCCAAGAGTAGGATAATAACTTTATTTTGAGCAACAAGAATTATTAATTAAAGCAACTTAATAGTAATAAATAGTAATAAATTAATATTTTATATCCCGCAGTATTTAAAATATAAAATTTTAATTTTAAGCGAATTTTGTAAGTTGTATTTTTCTCTAACAGAATGCAAATTATAAGGTGTTTTTTACTGCAGTTATATAGAAGTGTAATATTTATATTATACTATATAATAGAAGAGAAATCAATACTTTAGTAATTATTTTCCTTTCGGACGTGTATATATTATATTGCATGTGCATTGTGAACCGAATCAATATCATAAACATATCTAAAAAAAAAAATATCTTCATATATATTGTAGTTATTGATTTACTAGTTACCAAGTATGATTTTTTATTAAAATAATATTATAATCAGATTATATTTGAAAAATTAAAAATTAAAAAACGAACTTGTATTTTTCTTTCAATATTATTTTATTTGAGAAATTGTGGGGAAAAAATTAGAAATCAGGGAAATTAATTGTAACGTCAACGATAGTGAACAAGCATTAACTTCGAGTCTGACAGCGCGATGATTGATAATTAACAATGCTGACGGACTAAGAAGTCCCTTGACGTCCTCCAACACGTATATTGATCGTCTTTACAGAGAGATGACGTCACTACGTACAGGCACGTATCAATGAAATTGCAAGCCCTGTTGTCTATTTATAGGTGTACGAGACGTGCAAAAAAAATCTTTCTTAATCCCCCATTCAGAAGAGCAAACTTTGTGGTCTTTAACGTCATTATAAAAAAAACCAAAAAGGACTTTTTGGTCGAATTATTTAAAAAACAAACTATAAGAAGTTTACACGAAAATCAGATAAGAATTAATTAATTTCTGAAATAGTTGCGTTTTAAAATAATGGTTACAAAAAATGTAAATTAGCAATATTGTGCAGTAGATATTGCATCTAACAAGTAATTTTGCTTTACAAAAGTTTACAATGTATTGACAATATAAAATAATTATTCCATTTAATATTTTCATGCTTCTGAAAAATTAAATACATAACATAAAATATTATAGTTTTACACATATATTTTATACATTAGTTCAGGGGAGGCAAATGTATAGAAATACAATCTAATAAATAAAAAAAATATCCAATTTTATTTACGTCCTCTTGGCGAAATATCTTGAAATCAATACCGAAAATTGCTCTAAAAAAGCAACAGTTATTTCGAAGGAGATTGTAGAATCGCGGACGAAAATATCAGGCAACGCTTATCGCTGAATGAGTAAATATTTCGCCTCCGGATTTTTTAGTAAAACGAACACGACAAAGCTAATAAAACTAAATGAGCCTTCTTTCTCCAATACAGCATCGACGAGATTAATCTCGCGTCTGCGAATAATCGCTGACGTGAAAAATATTCCCGAAGATTCCCACGAAAGTGTCTATATTTTCTACATTCACGTATCGATCGTGTAATTTTGAAAACGTGAAAAGTGAAAAGTTTCACGTGAGGATTCCAACCAATGGAATCGTATTCACGTGAAATTTGTTACTTTTCACGTGAGAAAAGTTACATGATCGGTGCCCAAGGTCTCAATATTTATTTCAATCGTCCTGATTGCGTTAAAACCTGCAAACCACTAAAGCAACTAAAAATCAGTGACAATTCCAATAGAAGGACAGCTTTTACGTCGCAGGCGTGAATGATTTCCCATGTTTGCGCGATAATCGACACGCGACAATTGACATAAGGCATTAACATTTTCCCGTACTCTGTGACGTCGAATTCGATTGTGAGGATTGTGAATCCTCGCGAGACGCGACAAAAATTGGATATTTTTCCCCCCGAGTTATTTTTTTTTATTATTCACGGAAGCGACGTTTGACATTTCTCCGTCGTCCAGCCGTCCGATGAGGGCGATGAATCATTCGGGGCGAGGGGAGGGCATACGCCCAATGGAAACGGGTCTCTCGGCGTGATCGCGAGCTCGGCAGCCGCGAGATCGACGCGATCGAGACGCGCGAGTCGCCTGACGATGTCGCGCAATGATGTTTACAAATAGATCCTAATGCCGCACGAAATTAACGCTTTTTTTCACGCTACTCACTTTGTCCGACTTGTGCCTTGAGCGCCATTTTGACAGGACTGACTGCCGGGCCGTTCGCTAGATGTCGACGCGCAGCGGCGGTGATAATCCCACGAGCGGCGCGAAGTCGGCCGAGAGCCGCTCCGCTTCGATCGGCACCTGCGCGATAAGGCCGCGCCTCCGCTTCGTGTATTATTAGCGATCCATTCCGATTAGCCTAACTTTTTTTTTCTTCGCTATCTTTTTTCTCGTTTCGAGAGGTGTAAGGTACATGTCTCTTTTATTTCGAATACTGAAATACCGATATCTCTTTTATTTCGAATACCGTTCGTGTGAGACGGCACGGTGGTTACAAAGGGACTCACGGTCGGCACCGAGATCCGACGATAAGTCTAATAAGTTGGGAAGGTTATGCGAAAGCTTGGAAAATTACGATCGTTAATATCGCGAGAGACGGGATGAGATTCTTCGAAGTTTGCGTTTCGTCACGACAATCTTTTTGCGACATCGCGGCCTGCTCCAGATTCGAACGTCACTCGAATGTCTCGCGAACCATTAAAATTCGGAACAGAGCCAAGCGTAGGATATCTTAAATATAGATCATCTCAAATGTTTATAATATGCGATTTAAATATCTCTAATCGTTTTCGGAGTCTCTAAAAATTCTCTTTTTCTGAGCATTCGTGTGTGTGCGTATATAGAAAAATTTTATATTACGTTACAAGAGATTTATTTAATTTAGGTTACTTGAAGTTCTGAAAAGTTTCTGTATTCACGAGATAAAATGCATTGAACGTTGGAGACAAAGAAAGCTCTAAATGCAAAAAGTGCAACACGACAAATCTAAAATAACCGGAAAATTTTTCGCGACAATTCCACGCATGCGCAGTCGCAGAATTATACGAGTTGCGCGATAATTTATGTATTTAACGCGTGCTCCTTCATTAAAAAAAAAATTCAACTTTAATAAAACTTCGTTTATAATATTTGCAATACATATATTTGCAGCAAAGGGAGCAAATTATTATTAATAAAAACATTCCGTATTATTATTCATATATTCACGCGCAAATAAAATCGTTCGATTAACTATCGATTATGACACTTGAACATAGCAGCTAAACATATCGCGTAACATCGAGACATCCAATCAGAGTGGCCGTTTAATCCGCGTTCAAACGTCGCCGACGATCTTCAGTCCCACAGTGCCGTTCGCGTCGCAAACTTCGCGACAGTTTCTTCCTCTTGCCATTTCTCGTCGCTACTCCGCGGAATCGCGCCGTAACGCGCGAACATTCTCACAATCGGTCGCGGATATCGAACTCGCGAGCATGTGAAACCAACGGACGCGTCGCGCAGTGTCGTTCGCGTCGCGAACTTTGCGATAGATTCTCCTTGCCATTTCTCAACGCTACTCCGCGGTACCCCGCCATTACGCGCGTACATTTTCCCAGCCGGCCGTGGAAATCGAATTCGAGTGGAAGCAACGGACGCATCGCGAACTTGGCGATAGTTTCCTCATTTTGCCATTTCTCGACGTTACTCCGCGAAATCGCGCCATAACGCGCGTACATTTTCCCAGCCGGCCGCGGATATCGAACTCGAGCATGCGTAGCAACGGGCGCGTTCATCGCGCGACATCGGGGCATCGGGGATCAAATTGTCGGCCGATTTGTCGAGTGACACCGGTCGGCGGTGATTACGCGCGACGCGCGCGCGTGAAACGTAAAGCGAGCGGCAGCGAGAAACGGGCCGGCCACCTGACAACGAGAGCGAAAGGAGCGAGCGAGAACGCCCGCGCGGCGCGGACGGAAGTGGGGCGAGGGGCGAGGGTGTCGGAGCGGAGCGGAGGGAGACCCGTGTGCCGGTCGCGCCGCTCACTCAGTTCGGATTCGTTCGCCGTCGCGGGTGTCTCGCGTTTGCGCGCGCGCGTCCATTGAAGTGAAGTGTGCGTATCTCAGCAGTGTGTATCTTCCGCTATCTTCGCGTCGTTCGCGGGACCACCCTCGCGACATCCTCGTTCACGTTACAGTGTTTCGATTACGTGTCTCGGAACGTTCGGCCGGCGGATTCGCGACCTTGGCGTGTCACCCTCGTGTCTCGCGGGCGCGTGGCGAGACTGGCGAGAGGGAGGCCGCGTGTTTTCGCGTGTAACCGCGCTCGCGGAAGAATGTGTGCCGCGGCGGTATCTCAGTGATTACGGACGGAGTACGCGGGGGGAAAGGAGGTTTGTGTGATCAGTGTGCCTGACCTGCTGTGCCGTGAGGGAGGAGAGCGTCACCGCGACCTGGATTTCGCACGAGCCGCACTAACCGAGGGGGAGCGAAGATGAAGCTGGAGTATCCCTGCCGCGTCGAGGGCTGGCTCAACGTTTGCGGTAAGTGCACGCGATTGATGTTTACATGTCGCGAGCGTGTGGCAGAGGACGATTATTGCCGGAGCACGGTCGACCGGCCGGGCGAATCGAATTTTGTATCGCCTTGGCGTGGCGAGGGCCAATAATGGTTCGTAGTTTGAAATATCGGTTGGCATTGTTCGCGTTGTTTTCAGACGAGACGATTGATCAAGAAATTCTACAATTGAAATATGATTTATTTCTTCGAGTAGACTTTATTATATTCTAACGTTATTCAATCAACAATCTGGATTCTTAAGGCGAATGCTTCTGAACGTATCTGCAGATAATTTACATTCTTGAGAGCACGCGGCAGTTTGAAACTCGCGACAGATTATCAAAGAGAAGTATCGCATTTTCGTAGAATGCGCGTCAGATCGCGTAGCGGGAATGCGCGTCGGAATATATTCAATTTAAACAGAAAACAAAGTTTTCAAGAAAAAGGTCTAATGCCCTTTTTAATGAGATGAAGAATCGCCTAACCGTTTTTTAAGGTTTAATAATTCGCACTGTCGCGTACATTTAATCTCTCAAATGCATGTGCCCCGTGAACGCCATGATTTCTAGGTTTCGGCGAATCACGCGAACTGCACGCCGTTTTGTTGTAACGGCAAGCATTAAATCATTGTATAATAGGGACCAGCAGGCTATTAGGAATCTAATGCATTTTGCATTGAATCGAAGGGCCTCGGGATAAATGGAGATTTTATAATGTTAAATGTATATTAATTAAGTCTTAATTAATTATCTATCCAAAGTAAATTAATTATCAAAATGATACAACGATATGGAAATTTGACATATTCTCATGCTAATGATATAGATATAAATTATACAAATTGAATATATTTTTGAAACATTAGTGTACTCTTTTTAGGAAGAAATTGGTTTTAGATCAAAATTTAGTTTTTTATAAATAAATTTGCTCCCTTCTTATCCGTACATACGTTTCATTTCAAATTGTACGATTCTATTGCTCTTGTTGGTTAGGTTATTGATATTTTCCTGAAAATCATCATAATAAGAGTAAAGCAAACAAGAGTTGGCATGGTTGGTTATCAATCATATAAAGATAGCTGCGACATTACAGAGGAAGATATTATAAAATTTCATTTGTTATCGAGCGAAATTAGTGCAGGATTTTACATTTTACATTTGTGTGTTTCATATAATTTAGTTACATTATTACAATAAAAACGCTTTGCGTTTACTTATGCAAAAATGACATTATCTTCAAGAAAGATTAAATATTGTACATCGTATTCAATTAGCTTCCAAACGAGAACTGCAAAGTTAGAAAGCTTTTCATCTCTCACTGTGAGAAAAAAAACGGAGCATTAAAAAAATTTTATATTGAAGACAATTCGCGCGAGGCCTTTATTAAATGCATTTTGCCGTCGTACTTCCCTCCTTTTACTTCTCGTCGTCGTAAATAGACTTTATAGCTCGTCGCTAATTCTTCCAAGTATCGCGCGATTGTATAATTTACAGGCGCTGTGAATGGCTTTTTTCTCCATCTCTCGAATACGCGATGCTTCACGACGGTTTACGTAAGCTAACAACAAAACGTAATAAATAGCGGTGAAAAGTGTTGGACGTTGCGCGATAGTTTCTCTACATGCATCTCGTATATTTCTCGCGAGATTCGATCCATAGATCACCGTTCCTCTTTTCGTCGCACATTTCTCTCACTTTCTCGTCGACATTGTCGCGCCCGATGTGGTGCCAGGCTCGCGAAGAGAAAAAAGAGGAGAAGACGAGAGTGAGATTTCTTTCCGTGGCGATTCTCATGTGAGTTCGACGGGATTTCTTGTGTCGTCGGGTTTAACGATCTCCTGTTTTTTTTCTTCCGCGAATCTTGTGTAAAAATGGGAAACTTGGATTTTTACGAATCACCCGACACGTCGTATGCGGCGCCTATCGATTCTTTAGCTAACCGAAGAAAAATCCTCGGTCCAGTCGTTTGTGTCGTGTCCTTCTTTTTACTATCGATACCGAACAAAGGCCCCGGCGTCCGTTAAACCCCGTGACATTTTTACAGGTTGACCTCTGAAACTCGTAGCTTAGACGTAGCTTAAACTGCGCGACGCGATTATCGGAAAATATTGAAACCAGAAAAATCTACACATTGCAGAACAACATGTAAAATTATAATAAACAAGTGTAAAAATCACATGACTTTTAATAGCTTTAGATAGTTTTTTTTTTTCATAGGCTTCACAATCACGCGGTGATAAAATTGATATGAATTTAGTTGATCTCGAGATACTTTGAAATTTTAGAACGTGAATTAAATATTTAAAAAAAAGACTGGAATTAAAAATTTGGAGTTTTATATTTTCTCTTTCTCGATTGATTCTGTTATGTTTCAGCCTTGTCTCACAATCAGGCTTGACTATGTAAACATATACTTGTAATTTTATTTAAAAAATGAATTATACGTATTTTAATCTATAAATTATATATAATTTTTAAAAAATAAATATATATATATATATATATATATATATATAAATCATAATTCATGCTATTTTAATATAAATATGGTATAATATATAGACATTTAGCAAATAAATTAATGTTAATAAAACATACATATTTACTTTTTAACGCTCGTGTTTCGTTTTTCTTGTAATTTATTTATTTGAGCCACAACATCCCTCTACTTTCTGACTATCTGCGATTATTTGTGGATCGCACACTCATGAGAGTATTTTAATTTCCCGGCTTGTGTCTTCGTTGCCAATCTGCATCGGGCGTTTCGTCAAAGTATCGGCAAAGCCCCCACACCGATCGTTATATCTTTTTTCACTCTCGATACCTTGCGCGCGCATTTGCATCGAAATGAAAACATTCCCATTTGATCGCCATCTCCATTGCAGAGAGGCCTTTTGTCTATACCCCTGCCACTGAATGGACGTTCTCTGTATCATGAATTTGTACACATCCGCCATTCACGGTCTGTCGCGGGAATGTCCTTGTCTTTACTGAGATGGTCTTCGAAGTACTTCCTTTGTTTTACCGTTTACTCTCTTCAGTTTACAAGACGGCTGGGAAATTTGCTTCTTTTAATTATCTACGCTTTGCATTGTAACAATCAACTTTAGTTAGACTAGTGCAATTAGTTACACTAGACGCAAATCGCATTTTTTTTTTGTTATTAGAAATTTGCACTTGATTACGTGCCAGCATTAAAAAAAATTTTCTTATGAATTTTATTAACATAATAAATATAAAATTGCATATGATTCTAAAATAACATAATTACGTTATACGTGGCATAAAGAGCAAAACAATATTTAAAAGAATATCTTAGTATACTTTATTAGTCGACGAAAAATAATTTTTTTCTCGAATCAATGAATCTTTTTTAAATTCTTGAAGAAAAATGTGAGTACAGCTTTATTTTTTTTTGTACTTCTCAGTCGACAGGACATTATATAAACTAGTTAGATTCGAACGACTGGTTTCTCAGTAGTTTGATCATATTTCATATACTTTCGTTTGCATACCCTTCCGGAAATAATAGAGAGATAGCGTTTCCGTGGTACGTGACGAAAGGCGACGTGTTATTCACGTAAGTCGCAGATTTACTGTCCGCGCAGGCAGGTAACCCTGCCGCTCCTCTTGCGTGTGATCTGTGATGAATAAATCATGTAAAATCAGGAAGGGGAAGAAAAAAAAGGGATAGATATAACCCGTTTTATTCAATTTTAAAAACGAATCTGTGATACTACTGTAAAGTTATGAAAATCTTACAATATTCATCTTATAAACCGTAATATATATAATATTTATCTTTATTTAACTTTGAAACATATTCTATTTATCGATGTAAGAAGAATGCGCGACATTAAACCTACTTTCTCCAACTTAAAACTTTGAGGATTACGTATGCAAGTTTGCGATAAAATATTTTCATTGAAAGAGTTGATCAATAAAAAAAAACAGAAAATTTATTCTTTTTAAGAAATTGTTGGCTTTATATAGATATCTACATTTTGATATTCCTTGGAGTTAACCTTTTTTGGTTGTACCACATATATTTTTGGAATGTCCTTATCATTATTTTCGATTTACTAAAGCACACTTCTTGGCCAAATTATTGAAATTAAATTCTGCTGACGACAGCACGAGTTGTTATGTGATTAAATAAGAAAAGTAATAGCATGTGATAAAAATGTCAAACGTGCCTTCAGTTAGCCTTATTTGGCAAGAAAACTTGGAAAGTTTCTGAAATCGAGGTACAAATGCTATACAGATATATATGTGCATTGTCAATTAAATTTCAATAAAAATTTAATTTAATATAAATTAGAATTACTCACTTTAATACGAAAAAGTAATCCTTCTTGATATATACACTTTGAATTTAATAAAAAACAAAATTTGATACAACATTGATTTGTTTTACCTTATACATACATAAAATAATATAATTTATATTGTGCAAATAAAAATTTAATAATTATAGTAAATTCATGATAATGAAATTTTTTTATTATTGTACTCTGAGAAATTAAACGAGAGATTTATTTTTTAATTTTCTGCCAATGACAAGATAATAATCGTATAATATCAATACGGTTAAATTTATTGTTCTTTCAAATGCATTTTATTCTTATATATATATCAAATATCGGCATTTGTGCACGATCTCCCAGCGAAGTGCGTAAATAATTGATTTATCGTACGATTCTCTCGCGTAGCGATTCTCTCCTCTCCTCGCAGCTCTCATTTAATCGAAGTTCATACGTATCGCATACGGGTCTCCGTTCACCACGATGCTGCGCGATCAGGTTTATCAGCGATATTGCCATTACTACTTCATTGTGTAATTGCACTAGTGTTCTCAGTAATCGATATCGCGCCGCACACCCAGCTGTAAGCACGCTCGTAAAGCTTGAACCCGAGTTCACGGCATTCCAACTGCTGAGATACGAGCTCTCCCTTTTCCGTGCCTCTTTCCTTCTCGGTTTTCTTCCTCCTGCTTTCAATTTTTTAACCGACAGTTTTATTCGTTACGTTAGACACAAATTCTGATAAGACAGTTTTTAAATATTGTTTTACTGTATAACGCGCTATGTGCAAGCACGGAAAAATATTAATTTTACACGATATACGATGATGTAATATTTATAACGATAACAACAAACATTAAGAAAGAATATTTTAATTTCTTACATAACGATTTATGAATTGATGGTATATCTTGTACGAAATTTTTAAATCAAAATTTAAAGTAACATATTTTGTAATATTACACACAATCGTCTAAAATAAAAGTTGTCCATAACACGAGTAAATGTATTATCCGCTCGCAAAGACCGATCGATAGACATTACTTTCTCACGCGAGCTATTAAACTCTTTTTATGCCGGTTTAATTAACTGAGTACGGCCGACTTAAATTACGTTGATAAAGATTTTATAAACGGTGAAGAATTCATGTTGACACAATTATATCAGGGCAATCACGATACACATTTTTACTTCCATTTAATTATATGTTTTATTATAACAAATATTTATAAATATTAAACATTTCTCTAATTTCTACGACAGGGATCATTGTGAAAAAAATCACGTAGATTGCTGAGTTACATAACGTGTCTTGTTTCGTCAGGACGATGCACAAATAATAAATATTGACACAGGTTTGCTGGCGCCAGGTCTTTAAACTCTCTTCAGTCTTACTTTTACGACAGATGATTGATGCGGAAATTGGCACGTCGTCTTCTTAGGTGGCTATCTTATACGCGCGATTTTCGCAGAAAATCTGCATAGTCGATGAGATTTTTTTCAAATTTATCCCGTGATGTTCCGTGTATCGTATCATAATCATTCTACATCATTTTTTAAGTAAAAAATATGGAATATATTAAGGAAGCCAAAAAAGAAGATGGAGAAATTTGTGCATTAAAATTTTAAAAAATATTTTTCTTTAATTTTCTATTTTTTAATTATCGGATTCTAAATATAGTAGATCATTATAATATTGATATGATATTTATGAATTGTCAATTTTATTATTGCCGAAATTGTTTCAAGATATTTTAATAATAATATAATTTATTTTTTAAATAATATTTTTGATAAAGAAACTTTGTTGCAAGACTGGCGATTGTGGATTTCATATAGATTTCATGTTTGCCGGGTTTCTCCACCCTCTCTGTTAGGAAACTTGGAGATCGAATGGCAAATATGAGATATCGAATTCTCTCTTCGGTTCCGCCGCAATAGGAACAAACATGGGACTTAATATCGAATCGTTAACCCGTAATGAGAGACGTGACCTTCTCCGTAAGTGCCTGAGTGCATTGATGCACAAATCGGAACACGCTCGTCTATCTAGTCGCAATGCACCTCAATCGGCCCGTAGTAAATATTTAAAGATCCAACTAGCAGCGCCCCTGCCAATATCCCAGGCTAAAGATAATCGTGGATTCTATCTGTTTGGAGAAGCGATTCGAGAAAATTATAATAGAGTTAATACATGACATTAATCATTTATTTATATTATCTCTTGTATATTCAAATTGATATTTTAATAACAAAACTTTGTCATTTAGAGGATTATGATTTTTAATTTAATGCCAATTTTTTAAATTATTCTGTTTCATAAAATATTAATAATGTGTATAATTACTTACGCATAATATTGTAAAATTTATTATCAAATGAACAATTTTATTATATTAGGAATAATCTTCTCTCGGATAGGGTTTCACAAACGCAAATATTATTAGATAGATAAAAGCTGCGGGCATGCTGAGAGGTTTTGCGAAAAAATTTCGATAGTATTGACAGACCTCGCAAAAATTGTCTTTTCTTGGAAAGACCTTCAAGGTCGCGATTTAATTATTCGTCTTGTATACTTAGCGGCGGAGAGGATGGAATTGAGCCAACATTACTACTGACGGCGACGAGCTCGTGAAAACTCTCAGTAGACGTAGATTTACGATTACTGCTGGAGTATATTTGCTATATTTTCAAATAATTCTTTACTCGGGCCAGGTATGAGAGACACGTGCACTTTTATTGCGATGAAAATCATCATTAATATGTCGTATATTACTGTTGAATTACTGGATATATACGCGCGATTCGTTAAATGCTATTATGCGAGATGCCATAATAATTTATTAACATGAATCATCACGATAATAATAGCGTGTAAATATTCGTAAGAAAGCGAGTTTACGGCCGCGACACGTATCTGGACGAAATGTTTTTATTTTTCTACCAAAGTTATAAATACGATTTGTTTAACGACAGTTTCGGATTATCGTATCAATTATCCTTGACTCGCAAAGTCGGAAACAGACCGATTAAAATATCAATGCGCGAGATTGTATTCCAGCAGCCAAGTATATGTATACATCACGTGCGCACGCGTGGACCTTGAAGAAGAGTAAATTTCGAGAAATCCAAGTTACCGTTTATTCAGACTAGGGAGCAGACCTAGTCTTCTTGGCGAAGAATACATAAAGTTACGGACTCGCTTTTATTGACATTATCTCATAAATTCGCAATGACCATGATAAAGTTGCTCACGCGAAAGCTGACTACAGTCGGCAAACTGACTGAAGGGACATTTCATGTCTTATAGTATTTTCCGAAGTCTCATACTTGCAGAATCTGGAGTATACTGTGACTTCGATAGCGAAATTAAGTGAAAATATACATTTCTCCGGCAATAATACACTGCTCATTTAGAAATGTAATACATGAGTTAATTCTACAAGCTTCTCGCATTCATTATTTACATCAAACACTCGTTATCTATTCGCTGAAAGCATTGCATTGTTCCACCAGTTAATAGCATTGCAATGGCACTGGCAAAACCTATTAAATCCGATTTAATATGAAGCAGCGTCACGCTCAAGGTCTGGGCTAATCTCGGTAGTATATTTTTGCGTAATTTATTATTGATTCTTTACATATTCATTTCGCTGACATTATCCGCGATATAATTCTATCCTCAGTTTAAAAAAAAAACCATTTTGCGATACATTTGCGAAGAATTTTTACTTATTTGCTTTATTCAGATATTTAGATGCAACTTTCTTATATGATTTTTTAATAATATATTTGAGCGATAAAATAATTATATAATTTGTTGCTTTTTGAGCGAAATCTTTAAAGGCTATTATGAAATTTCAGTCCAAATTTTGTTTTAATATTTCTAAAAAACTTAACGACTGGTAACACTAATTTTTTGGGTAGTTATTTAGTAGTGACAACGTTAAATAAAACATCAGTTTTCTCCTGTACTTTGCTATGCGTGTAATAAATAAATAAAATTGGTTTGAGATGAGAGGTTAATATACATTCTGGATGGTAGGAAAATAATTAAGGAAATACATTACAAATTAATTCATACAATTAAAATTAATATTATATATTTAAATTATATATTTTATCGTTTATTGTCGAAGATATTATTCTACATTGTAAATGAAATTCTGACGGAAAATGTAGAATATATTAAAAATTTCATGTCTAAGGAATGTATTTTATCAGGAACATCCTAAAATACTCTATCGAGCGTTGCTTGAGAAAAGTTGTTTCACATTCATTTCTATCTTCCATTAACCTAATGATAGACATATATCTCTAATGCATCTCACCTTTCGGCGCGCACGTGTCCGACACATCGTTTACACGGGAACGTTATGCCGAGGCGTTCAATGATTTACGAGAACGCGTATGCAAATCGACATCTCAGGTATATACATGTTTACGCGCACATTCACACGCACGTAATGTGCGAAAAATAGCTAAACAATCTTCAGGTTTTATTATACCTGCGCGTAAATACTTCGTGGCGTTCGTGACGGAGAGATAAACGAGAGCGAGAATACGAGGTGAATCACTTAGGGCAAAAGATGCTCTTTCGTGGCACGATGGGAGAGAGAATCTCATAAAAAGAATCAGTGATATCAGCAATGGCACAGCAGCATCGAGATCTCGTTAACCTCTGCTCTTATTGCCGTCTTCTTCGTACGCGATGTATTCCAGAGGCAAATTTATATGTATTACTCTATGATATCGTATTATAGATCAATTGTTTTGTATGGCTGATTTATTCTTTAGTATATATTACATTAAAAATATTTTATAATCATTTTCCTTACTTTATATTTATCTTTGAATACGTCAATCTAATTTTCATTTCTAGAAAAAGACGATGATCATATTCCACATACGTTAGAAATATAATTTATCGTTAATAATCGTTTTTCTTCATTTTTCACAATGCATCGTTTAAACTTCCCCTTTCTTCTCATCTATCGATATACGTCTTATGTATCTTATGCTCGTGGTTCGTCCATCAAAATGTTCTCTCGCTAGATCTACGAGACGCTGTAAAAGGATATAGAGGGATCGGGATGAGATCGGCGGATTGATGAAACTAAGTTCGCGGTGGGATCGCATTTCGCGAGAAAACGACGTCTGTAATCGGTCACGTTTCATGCATTCGCTGGGATAAAATCCAGTGTAAGTCTATACACATGTGCAACATATGAAACTGGTTAAATTATAATTCACTATTTGAAAAAAGAAAAAATCTCAAGTTGTTATAAATATATTTAGTTTAATCAATTTTTAGAAAATGAAAAATCTGTGTATTTATCAAATCAAATTATATCGTGTAAATAATTAAAAACATTTCTTTTTCTTTTGTTACTTAGAAAAATATAAATTTAAAGAAATACAAATTTAATTGTAATATGACGACTTTAGCAAATTCGTTATATTTATTAAAATTTCGACATTGTAATTTAAAATTGGAAAAAAATTTTTTATTGATTGTATTAATTAATTGAGTTTTCTCGACGAAAAAAGATGTCAATAAATATCTTTGTCAGAGATTTACGGCTGAAATACACATAAGTATATCATGAAATTTCATTTTTGGAAACGGGAAGATGATGTGAATTATCGCGATTGAAAGATACTACATAGAATCACTAGGGAGAGAACGTAAAACGACGATGGATAAGAAGTGAGGAAAATACTGCGAACCCAAGTCGAAGAAGACGGCAATTCAATAATTGGTCACGTTTGGCGCATTTGCCACGCCAGGAAGAAGTTGGGTAAACGTTTAACACACGCTTATACACATACACGCACATTACACCGCAATCTCCCGACATCTCGGGCATATTGAGACGTTTTTTGAGTTTGGCGATGGCACGACGGCATAATACTAGAGAGAAAGAGAGAGAGAGGTTTCGCTCAATACGTAGTGGCGATAATTATTCAAGTTTATTGCCTAATGAAGGCGGAGAATAGATCCGGCTAATAGCTACTTTGCATCCTGATACGGGAAACATAACGCCTAGAATATAGCATAGGATGACGTTGAAGTTAATTAACGACTCAGGATACACATGCGAATCATGGCGACAAGAAGTTAATTGAATGTTCCATGTTTGACGAACTGCTACAATGAAATTGATTGACATATCTGTCCGTTGTGTGTGTTGTATATTACTAGTTCTTTTGTATGAAATTTCTTAAATACCAATAATTTACTGAATTGCGAATCTTTTTTAAGAGTGGATTATAGTTACGCAAAGCAAAATGATACAGTTAAAACTTATTTTTAATAATTTAAATAATATTCTCACGTAGAAGTAAGAATATTTGAAAAGAATTTGATGAAAGATAAGTGTTTTATTGTGTCTTTTCATTCCATTATTAACTAAATTTACTAATTTCTATTGTTATCATAATTAAAGATAAATTTAATAACATTTAAATACATTCTAGCTTATTACGACCACACATGCTGTATAATTCCATAACTAAACAGAACATAATACAATATTTATCATTCAAACAAGATTGTGGCATGTTTAATGTAGCTTCACTACATTTCCGCGATATCCACGTACTAACTGAATTCAATATGTATCGAATACTTGATCATAAATCAAATTTTCTCTTTCTCTCTTTCACTCTCTCTGTTTTTTTTTTTTTTTCACAAAACTATCACGTACGTTTAAAAAATAACATTCCTAATTTTCAACAATGATTTAAAAAAGAATTATTATATTTAATTATATTTAATTGTTTGTGTACGTATTCCAATATTACTGTTTTATTAATTTATTAATTCCAGTATTCTCGTTTAGTTCCATAACATATGTTATGAAAAAGAAAACTCTCAAAAGAAATGTTTTCATTTAAATAGATCCATTAATTTGTACGCGCGATTTTTTTTACTTTCTGGCTACGTAATAAATTATAGTTTTAGGATAGGTATATATACCGATACTTGGGAGAAAGTAATTAAAAAACATTGGAGTTAGAGTAAAGTTGCAAGATGCTCACGTGTAAAGGGTCTTTTTGAATTGAATCTGCATAATGCAGCACAATCTTTGTAATCTCGCGATAATATATAATGTAAATTGTGCAGTCGCCGCCGTCGCCGGCGCCTTTTTTAATCGTACTTTGCATCTTTCCGCGCCACTGTTACACGCCTTATATTTTTAATGTCCCGTTTAATCTCCCACGTGTCCGCCTCTGTCTCTATATTCTAGTCTCCGCGGCGGAATAGGGCATCCCATCGTGATTTATCTGCCAGTCCTTTACGACCCATCTGCTCGCGTGTAGACGCACTTGCGGAACTTCTAGATATAAACTCTGCGTTATGATCACCTATAAAACTGCCGGTCGCGCTGTTACGGGACCGCCGGACTCTTTCACTTAAAGTCATTTCCCTTTTCTCTTACGCCAATCGTTTTTCTATCACGATTCTTTCACAGGATAATTTCGCTCAACAGATCGCACCGGATTTTCTCGTTCGCTTTTCTTTCCCATCTCATATTTTTATGTCGTAGAAAAATGTCAGGTGCTTCAACAACATCGACGCGATTTGTGAGTTATCGTCAAGTACGGTTTCCGGGGATAAAATTGAAACTTTGGTGTATCTTCATTCATTTCATTTATATTTCGATTTATGTGAACATGCTGGGAGGCTTATCTCACGTAAACGCTGCTGCGCGTCCGCGATTTTTATTATGAGAAAAATTCGTCATTGAGATAAGTACCATCTGTTGTGCCAGAAATTCTGATAGCTTCAATTGAAACGCTAATTTATATTTCGGTTCTCTACTGCCACAGTCAATCGCGATAACGAACGACCATGCGTGTCCCTATTTCGAATGTCAATTACATTTGTACATACATACACACGCATGACGTTCAACTACGTGACATAAATAACTACATAACTACAAGCTTATGTCACGAATCTTTCAAATGTTCTAATTTTGGTTCGAATCTAAATGCCTTCGAAAAGATAACTTTTTTCCTGCGTGTTAAAATAATTGCGCAAATAAATGCGAGAAGATTCTCCAAGATAGGTATCTTATTTAAACTTTTTTTAAAATTGTTTTCAATTACATTGGTCGTTCATTACAATATTACATTTAAAATAAGATTTTACTAAACAGGTTATGGTACTATGTAATTTTCTCATAAGTGATGAGTTTTTCAATGTTGTTAGACTTTCTCCTAGCTACACATTGTAGACTAATATCATATTTAACTAAGGGGCTTGGTTTGTTTGTTGTTATTCAGAGCACCCCGTTATTCCGAATATTCACGGACAGATAACGGGCGCGTGCGAGACATATATGTATATATATTCACACAGATTTGTGCATAAACTGGTTTTCGGTTTTCTCCGCGGGGGAGATCGCCGACGTCCCAGATCGTCCGGCACGTAAATGTCAATTGTTGCGTATGCTTCTCGGAATGTTAACACAGTCACGAAAGAGTACACGTAACGGATATACGTACGGATATACGCGGCGGATTCGGTAAAAAAACCATGATGTGTACTCGGCCGATTTGCACGTCGTACCAGCAATTTTGCAGTTTGTTTTGTCTCAACATATAATTTAGCGCGCGTGTACCCACGATCTCTCTTGAGGGGGCTGCACCGAAGAAATTATTAGTGCTATAAAGCGATACCTAACCATGCACCGCGGTTTGATTGAGGTTCTGCAAGTGACCAGAAACGCTGAGCGAAATTTATTACCTATAAATTATCATAGCACCGCGCCTTAATTGTTACGCCGGTGTAATAGGGTATCACTGATACAGCACCAACGCATTTTCCTGTGGCTAATTAGCGGACTCCTTGAACTCAATCTATTGTAACTGATAGCTGACATACTAATCGATCATCACGCGACACAATGTATTTTATTGGTTTTATTTAATAATCTGTCGCGCTGATCGTTACTGCTTATTAAATAAATAAATTTATCAAACACTCGATATGCTGTATATTATGGAAAATTGTACTAGCAGTTTATAATTTATATATGTATATACTTACAAGTATATTATATATTTTATTGTAGCAAGAGTTATATATTTATTATATTTAAGAGTTATTATATTTTTATTAGTATATTTTATTATAGAGTATATTTTATTATACTTGTATATTTATTTCTATATTATTTGAAATTATTAACGTAATAAAAACTGAAAATTTTATTCCATTATATCACAGTAATGACATATATGTATAAATAGATTTTTATCATTTCTAAGTGCATTTTCTTGCCATTCGTTATGTATCGATACACATTAAAGCGCAATTAGTGCATAGCTAGTTTTTGTTTGCATATAGATTCAATGTATTATTATCAAATTATCATAAACGGTTTAGCTGGTACATACGCTAAATTTGAAGTTATAATATAATACGAAAATTAAATGTCCCACATTGAAGTGCACATGTTTACACGATAATGCTTGTTCGTTGAATGCATCGACCACATGGCACTTTGAGAACTCGCCATATAATGATCCATCTAATTTGGTTTCCTTTGAGCTACGATACTGCCTTTATCCGTTTATTAATTGAAAGGGCGGACTATCCGTCCTGCTATTTTAGCACCCTTTGAGGTATAATTTTAAATACTTTACAATATTGAAAATAAGAAAATAGAAAAATACGGTAAATTTAATTTCAATTCTTACGATTAAAGAGGTAACTAATTTTAAAGCATTCTTTTTGCCTTGATCTAGTTCTAGACCAACGTATATGTGATATTTTATATATAATATTTATAACATGTATAACTTTGAAATATTGATCTATAGAATTTTTATTTTATACCTTATATTGTTAAATAAATTTATAAATAGCTTAGATTTATAAATAATTATTCGAGTGATTCGAGTCTTTATGTCTTTATACAATAATTATTTATAACTCCCAGATGTTTTGTATAAAATCAAGAGTAAAGTAATCTTTTCACTGAAATATACTAACTTTCATAAAAAGCCGTCAAAACAGTAAGTCGCATGCAATTTACATCGTGAAGAACGAGGGGGCCGGATTGCGTGCAACAGCATTCGCTAATTGGCAAGCAAATTGCAATGTATTTAATACACAAACGTTGAGATCACTACGCATCTCTTACATATATAACATAGAAGTCGCATACATTTAACTGTTGCATTATGATGTAGTATGTCGGGTCAGCCTGGTCCCACACTCCGCCGTATCTTTATGAAAAATTATATTCGACATAATGCATCATATAATAATATGATCGAGATATGCGAATTAAAAATCTTTTATTTTCAATTTTTCAAATCGAATCGAATTTTATTTTCTTTTTCAAAACGGAATTCATTCGAATCGATGAAATTTTATCTAAATCGTAGCAAATTAAATTTTAAATAAAATAATTAATTAACATCTGGAATTAACAATGCATCTTTGTCAGGTAGCAATTTGGTTTCCTTGAATATTTTTGCGAGAATATTAATTTTGACTTACAATCAGATTAATATAGATCTAAACAATATAAATTGAATAATAACGACAATTGGAAAATTAACATTTAAAAACAGTTAAAGGAGAGTATTTTTGCCGTTGACATCGTTTTCTTCGTTGTCCAAACGCGATGTCTTCGTCATCTTAGTGTCTATTGTAGTTGCCCCGCCCTTTGTTCGCCAGCACAATGTTGAAATTCTCTTTTCCGGACCATGAGCCGGATATGTTAACGGTATACCTTGTAACCCGATCATTAACATCGAACAAATTAACGTATAATAGCGAAAATTGCTTCTTCCATCAATAGTGCATGAATTTCTTTCATGTTTTACCCTTTTCCTCTATATACTTATTTGTTTCTCTACGTATCTTTTATAATAATTAAACAAAATTGATGATATTAATTTCTATATTTTTATTCCTATACTTTTGTATTTTTGCTTGGTCTACGATTATTTGGTATAAACTATAATATTCTAATATGGTTTTAAAGTACATAATTATCTCTTTTAAAATTTTTGCTTAACAAACTCGATTTTGACTTTAAAAAAAAAAAATCTTATTCCATAATGCCAAAGAAGAATAAGAAACGCAGAATAAAAAACTGTAAATGGGTATATACTGTAATGTGGAAAATTACATTATAGAAAAAGATAGAAATTGATATTGACGTCTGATTGATATCGACTTTAATAATAATTATATTCTATACTTATTGACATTTATCATAACTTGCCTTATTTACATTTGCCGCGTTTCTTTGCTTTTGCTTATAGAATCTCTGAGCTCTGCACCTTTTCAAGCTGATATTTTTTTCGATTGAAATACAATTCTCACTTCAATCTTCCTATTAGTGTCGTTCACCAAAGAGCTCTCATTTATCTATCCGACTTCGGTGATGTCGCGAATAAAACCATTTCACGTTACCGTATTACGTTTATCTTGAGAGGTAGCCAGATGCCGTTTAAGCGATCTCAGCTCTAGTGCGCGTATCTTCTTACCGAGTCAATTTATAACTTCTGCTGAATGGCCTATCGCGATGGACTTCCCTTCCGTGGAAAGGCATGGATAGACGCGAGGAATTCTGAGGAGTTACGATCACTCGGATAACACGATTTTTTTCGTATCTCGCTTTAATCGTGCTGCATTATTCGCCGTACAATTGCCTTTCGGACATCATTACCTCTGCCTATTTCGTAACATCGTCTTGTGCCATTGCGAGTGTCTGGTTGCGACCAGGATTACGATTTATCTTCCCTGGCGCGTATTCTACGCCAACGTACGCCCGTCATACACATCGGAGCCAGGGAGAGATGTTGAAACGCGTATCTACTGCGTAATTGGTACCGTTGACGCGCAAGCGAAATTCCAACTCTAAAGGTTTATTATGATGAGCTGTAATAATGTGGGGGGTGAAGGTGGAGGATTGGCTAATCTAAGTCGAAGAGAGATTATAAGCACGTGTGCGGTAAACTACGCCCACGTTTTCCCTCCTACGTTGAATATTTACGAATATTTGTGCGAATGTTAATTTTTTCAATATTTACAAGCCGCATAGTCTCACGTCGTTTCTTCGTTCCATCTGTTCCGCGTCGAGCTGTAAAAGAGATCGCGCGATGGGCGCACCGTGCATCGCGACGTTATCTTATCGAATTATCCATCTCCTTTTCCTCGCCCTTCTTCCTGGCCCGCTGTAAATTATCTCGCGCTTTAAACCTCGGAGAATTTGCTGTAATAATAAAACTCCGTTTTGCGCAAAGAGATTTTGACTTCATGACAATTGAGTATAGTAACGCGAATTCAAAATATGAATTATATTCTAGCTAATGTGGGCTAAAAAAAGATCGAACGATACACTAATATGTAATCAATGCTTGAATTAGAGATATATTAGAGATATATATATATACTATTTAACTTTCACTTTTCTCTCTTTCTCTCTGCAACGAGCTGACACTGGCTATCTCGTTATTTCGATTCATTTCTCAAAATAGAATCGCGAAATAGTGTATTCTTGATATAAAATTTAATTTAATTTTCTATGAAGGTGAACTTCAATATGGGATATTTAGTACTTGCTTCACATCGCAGCTATATTTGCGAATAAGAATAAACATAGCGAATCTAATCAATTCTAATTAATTTATATTTCGTATTTATTGCTGGAAATATTTTAAAAATATTTTTAGCTACTTTCTGCGCATTCGTTGAATTCTGTTAAATTTTCTGTCTCGTATGATTTATGGCAGGTAGCAAGAAAAACAAAACAAAAGCTCGCGATACAAAGTATGACAAAAATTTATTTTAAACGTTTGCATGCCTATGTCACATCGGACACATCATATTTCATCGCGGGCTCATTAAATTATAAAACTTCGTATTAATGTTTTGCGCGACTAATGCAACTTCCTGACAATACAATATATGTCTTCCACGTTTATGAATATCATATTTGTGTGGTGATTATGATACATCAATTTAATATAGATTTTGGTTACTAACGCTGAAATAATATTCAGTGTAATAGAATTTACCCGAAATAATAGATTGACTACGTCATGCATTCGTTTAATATAGCGCGTAACTCTAAATTAGTAGATCCGGTATAATAGTATATGTCTGAGGATTTATAATTAATTATTTGATGTGATGAAATTGGTTGAATTGATTCCAGTAATTGGCGATTGATACTGATCGAGATCCGCTTCAGGATCGAGACAATTTGAAGTCATTTGGTGGTGCTTCAATATAATCATTCGTAAAACCAGCAATTATATCCCATTGTCCTCGATAATTATTAGTGATAATTAATAGTAGTAGTGAGGTGTTCATCAAATTGCAATCTTCCGCAGATAAAAAATAACTACAATTGAAATTAATTCAAAATTAACGCTATTAACGAAGTAATAATATCGCGTACTTGGCGTATACAAGTAACACGATTTGATTTTATCTCACGATGGGCGTATTTCTCTGCAGGAATACACGAAAACTAGTGGAGCGGATCTGATTATGCATATAACACGCGCACGGGTTCTATTCTTACCACAATATTAACGACATCGAAAAGCTCGCGTGACACGTCGTGATTTATGTCCGTTTCGTTTTTCGTTGTCTGCAGATCTCTCACGATTGCATCTTTGCGTATATGCTGTGTCCACAGGGAACGTGCATATATAATATTCCGCGACCGTCGGTGATTTCCGGGTGCATACGATTCTCATCGCGTCCCCCTAACAAGCGGAATTTGCGGCCGGGAGAAACATCCAGCTACCGAAGGTTGGCATTCACGATGACGAAGGTCGGCGACCTTGTGAGAACCGGCCATCTCCGGACCTACTTACGGAACAATGATAGTTCTTTGCTAATGAGCCGCTACCTCGGTCGGCGACGGGCATAGCACCTAATAAACAGTAGCATCTTAATTGTCTTGTTTCTCCGTCTCGATCAGACGCCGGTCGTCGTGATTGCTACGAGGGGCCTCGAAGATTACGTTATCCCGCATCCATATAATCGCGCGTTTATCGCGCAGTTCTCACGAAGGGGTATTATTACCCGCCAATTTCCGTGTAATATGAGCGAAAGGATTAGGAAAACAAACGGTTTTCGAACCGGTTGCGCGCGGCCGCATGTATACTTTGTTACGGCCAGAGACAAAGCGTTTGACTAAACGCGGAAGTCGTATTTTGCACGAATATACTCGCGCGACACTCGTGGAGGCGGAATACCGATTTTCATTTACGGATCTCTTTGCAAGAGTGCAGCTTTCGTCATTCTTTCACCCGCCGCAATTACCGCGCACTCCCCCAGGCATTATCGAGGATCTCACCATTCACCTCTGAGAAATGGCATTTCGATCCGGCGCCTCCGTTGCCGGTAATAATAATCTTCGTCACACCTTTTTCGTGTCTACCAATTTGTCAAAATGGCACACATTCTCGTAATAGCTTCTCTCACGAGATAAGTATATAAGGACAGGCTACGTCAACGTGCACGGCCCAGTTCACGTGCGGTTGGGGGAATTTCGCGAATCCATCTGATCTCTTTGCAAATCGAGAACGCGGACGTAAGGAATGATGTTGCATCCGACAGCGACGAGAATAAATTCGCGATGGCAGCGATTTATAAAGCCCACACATCTCGCCTTCCAGACACTTCCTTTCGATATATTTTTGGCCCCGAAGTTGCGCCACTTATTTCTCAAATTAGACTCTCGTCTTTTTCATTCTCGCCGAATTCTGGGACTCGCGGGCACAAAAATAGCGAGATGCACATGATATTATTTTAATTATCTGATGGATAGATGAATAATTGTACAAAATAAAATCAGAACTTTAGAAAGTCGATATATGAGACTTTCTATCAGTGTTTTATTCTACATAATATACATATAATCAATATTAATAATGGTACATTTTAATGCTCCTTATTAAATAGACATTAATAATACAGCAATATTTTTTTAAAGAAAAAAGAAATACATCTTATCATATATTAATTAATTATATATTAAAATATTATTATTTATTGACAATATTGCATTATATTTGTTCTATATTAGTTACTGTTATATTAGTAACTATTATAAACTATTTTTTTAAAGATTTGTCTAATACAAATATTGCAAAATAAAATATTTATTAGTCTGATTAATTTGATTAGACTTGACAGCATGCAACTATTTCTTCCTTTTTTTTTTAATGATTTATACTTCATGTGCTCGTTGTACCGTGCGTGTTCGTTTCAGTCATGCTGCCTACTTAATTCTATGCGACTGCATACCTGCATAAAGATACATACGTTCCCGTTCTGACTGTAGACATAAACCATTTCGTCATGTATTGTTACCGTGCGGGTGTGTCTACGTGAAGTTGAACGATGTGGTGCTACGACGGTGTCTTTAATCTTATAAATAAATCCTTTTACTTTGTTTTTATACAACAATATAATAATATAGTTAGCTCTTTTTTGTCCTGATATCAAGCTGATATTGTTACACGTATATTTCTTGCTTTTACTGAACATCGTGATTTATTTAACACTTTAAATATCATATAATTTTGATTACCTTTGCAAAAATTCTATCAAAGATTATTCGTTTAATTTTATAATAAAGAAGAATTTGACGCATCCGGTTTTAGAATCACGTATCCCGTTTTGATCTGTTCGTGTTTCAATATTGATAAATTGATTAATTTTTAAGAGTGGAATGTGGGATACGAAAAGAAACACCGATAATTGGCGGCAGGCATATTCCTTGATTAAAATTCCGTGAAATTTTCGAGGATTAATAGGATACTCATCAGAACCATCCGCATTGCGGCTTGGATTCTGGTTTCAGGAAAAATATAGTTCAATCCTATTAGAGCTGCTTGTATTTAATCTGGAGCTCCTGTTCGTTTTTCGTCCAATTCACAGAATGGTCCACGGAAAAGAATCGTTCTCGAGAATCAGACTCGTAAAAATGAGATCTCTTTGGGGAGCGTGAAGAATTTGAGGAAAGAGTCAAGAGAAATGGTCTGACAATAAGCGAAGAAATATGACATTTGGCCGCAGTCGGCAATATTGACAAAGAAATCGATATTTTCACGTACGAAGGTTTTCCGATTTTCAATTACTGTATTCTCGATCGAGTTGTTCTCTCGGAATGACTTATTGCATGCAGCTTTTAGATTGTCGATTACAAGCTTGACATATTTTTAACGAGAAGTGTTGCGTAGGTGTCTTTAATTGTTTAGTTCCTTCAAGTTGTAATTGAAAGTTCTAATCTAACCGTAGCACACTAGAAAAGAACACTAGAAAAGAAAGAGAGGGAGAAAGAAAACTTTCGAATCTTTTATCTGTTTTACGATAGGGGGTTCGAGTTTTCGTAAGAGATTCGATCGCCGGAAATGAGAAAATCGGGCTTCTGCACGAACGTGATAAGAGCAACATAATATACGATGGCCTTATTGCGGATTCGTTGCCTGTAGCTATAAATTTCGCAAGATGGATTAGATGAAAGTTTTTCTTGCTGACGCGAGACTTCTTTTCTTTACCATATACTTATCTATAAATATTTTGAGAGACAACTTCCTTCATAATCATTATAATAATCAATAAATCCTTTTTAAAACATTTATAAAATATTTTACTATTTTATCATTTTAATATCACATTGTCTGTTTTTGTAATAATTCGATCCTTTATTTTTATTCATTTCCTTATTTCAATATTTTTTTATTACTTGAAACTAGTTATATTATTACATTCTGCTGGAATATTAAATTTGAATATTCGTAAAACTTTCATGACTTTTAAAAAATTATAATAATTAAAGATTAATGATACTTTGAACAACTTGGTAAATTTTTGCAGTTGAAATTTCTCCTACGATAATATACATCAGTATGACCATTTTCCTGATAAAACAATCTCTTTCAATATAATTATATTTTTTACACTTGCTATTTAATACTGTAACTCTTTGCTACAAACTGTGACAATAAGAATTTGTCGGTGATTATTAAAGCATTTTCATTAATTTTATGCTGTCACGTTCCAAATATATATAATATATATGCAAGTCAGTGTAATGTTGACTATACATAAAAATGTTTCGTAGATTAGAATATATTTCAAATTTTACGAAGAAGGAAACGAGAGAAACTAATTTTTTCCGGTTTTTCACATTTTATCTTAAATTGTTTTTTTTTAATTTTGTTAATTGATTTTTTTTGTAAATTGAGAAGCTTGTGACATGAAATTAATGAATATTGTCTTAGATTACTGTGGGAAATGTTTTGATAAAGGATTGTAAATTTTTCCTGTTACATTATCTCGCACTTTAATCTAATAAAGTGTGATGTTTGTGTCACGCGAACAGGTAAGACTTGCTTATGCAATCGATATTTTGTTTATTTCGTTCAAGAGAGTAATACGAAGCGAAACCTTATATAATTATAGAATATTAATAGTAGCTTTAGAGGCCGATTACACTGATTTTCACCAATTCTTGCTTATTACTATTTTGAGAAATTTATTGAAAAGACTCAAAATTTGTTTTATTCCTGTGATCGTCAAGCCGTGTTTCTCGTCGAAACGAGATGACGAGGCCTCTAGCCGAAATTCCACGTCAATTAACGGGACGCATTGTACCGACCAATTTCTCACTCGTTGCTCGCCGCTCAATTGTTTCTCTTTTTGCACGCTGCGGGTGATTCGTCAATTCATCCGACGTGCGCTCTTGATGTGCTTCTTCATCTATCATTCATCTTGTATTTGCTCCTTTTACAGACGCATGAATTTTTTCTGTGATGTACGGGGGTAAAAGAATTTTTATTACTAATTAACTCATTTAGATTATCTGAAAAAATATCTGTTGCATTATCATAAATTATTTTAAATATTATAGTATTAAGCTTGACTTCCGAGTTTGCGAGTCGCGAAAATATTTATATTTATAGTATATTTGTGATAATATTACTATGTCTAATTTTGCTCAAGGCAGCTTAACTTTATTGTTGCTTTGAAAATCTTTTTATGGGAGTATAAGATTATTATTTTGCAACATCTTCATTTTCTACATCAATCCCTTTCTCTTTCTCTATGTGCTTATTGTTCACTGCATCGACGATTTATTAAAACTTTAAACAACAATTCACGATTCTCTAATGTTTCCCAAAACAGATATTAACAGAGACCGGCTTTCATTCAAAATTCCGTATAATCCTTTCTAATGTAATTTTCTGAGCTTATTACAGATTTGAACAAAAATTGTAAATTTGTAAATTTTTTTGCTGAATTTATAATGAAAAGTAATGACTACGAACAATCAATTTGAACTCATGAATAACATACGATGATCCGTAACGAGATTCATTAAAATTTCGTTTATATTCATTGTAATCGGATTTCATATTGATGAATACTTATCTTGTAATATCGAGTTATTAACATATTGCCGACGAATGGATTTTATGTACATCAATCGACGAACTTAAATGAAACAATCATTCAATATGATTTCTATATCGCAATACTCGCGCATTTGTAATTATCAATATTTTAATGACGAACGTCTTTTTATAAAATTATATGTCTATAAAATATTAGGGTGGTTATCAATGTAAATATTCGATGAAAAATCGCGGTAACGTTGCATCTGTGCTTATCGTATGAACTATTCTCTTCAAAGATCACCAACGAAATCGAACGGCGCGGTCACGTTTCCCGAGACATCGGTCGCAGGTTTTAGCAAAGTTCTTTCCATATATTTCATACATCTCTGTCGTCTGTGGCGTATGACAGCATGGAATTTCATTTGACAAGGACATGCAAGGGGGACGTCGAGTATGTCAAAGAGATACTATCGTTGTTTCTATCCGTGCCGTGGAAAGTGCCGCATGCCACGTGTTATGCGCGTGTCGAGCGTTACTGTGGACGCGTAACAAAATTTTTCGCGATACATATATTCCGTTCGGAGCGCACGCGGTTGATTCGACACTGCGTAGGCGAATTTTTGGACCCCACCGCAAAATCCGCATCGGAAGGTTGCACCAAATAATCTGTTCGCAGAATATCAATAGATCGATGAAATTGATGATACGCACTCTCTCACCACGTATTTGATACTAGATATGCTCGCATTTAAAGAGCAGACGAGACAAAGAGATCATCTGGAATGAAACAGACATACTACAAGCACGGTCTTTACATTGAGCAAAGAAAATTCAGACTCACGCGTCTGCGCTTACAACAGCACTAAACGTGATATTAAAAGCAGAAGCAACGTCTATTATTCCCATGCAATTTTAACAACACTTAAGAACACGTAGGCGAGAACAACTCGCATGACTCTTCGTTATCAATTGAAATATTAACAATGCACAAAGATTACAAAGAGAAAGAAAGAAAGAAAGGAGAGGGGCATTCCGCATCACTCGCGTATATTACATAATAACGGCCAAGTTTTCTCGATTACAAAGCGGGTGTAAATTTTTAATCGTTCGTGTGCGATATGAAATTTATTATTCCGTTTTGATATTCTCGTGCCTGCTGCGCGAAGTATTTCACTATATTTCCGATATCGCTCGCGGCGATTTATTCAACGATTTATTTTAACAACTCGTATGCGATTGCTCGTTCAACAGCACGCAATGTCGGTCGGCAAATGATGGCTCTATTAAAAATATCAACACTGTGTTCATACCGATCCAATTATTTATATTCGCATTGCGAGCGTGCTTCAGTAGAAATTATTTAATTAGGATTAATTTAAGCGTATCGACGTTCCGTTCCATTCTCGGTATACTGCACCATTACTGAATAATATCGAGCCTGCGAATTCGATAGAGCGAAACAAACAGCATGATGTAATACAATATAACAAAAAAAATGTATCCCCTGTTTTTAACGGATCACTCACTTTTTCTAATAAAATTTAAAATATTTATGAAACTGCTGGGCACTCATCGATCAAATACAGTTTGTTTATTCATATAAATAATAAAATCTACATACTTTATTATTTTACTTTATAAAACAATTTTATCGCTGACATAATTGTACAAACTATGTTGATTATCTAGTACTTGTAGGCCAAAGAACTATGAAATATTTTTATTTATTTATAACATATTCTTTGTTTTTTTCCCCAGAATAAGAAATTTATTATTTTTTCTGTTACATTTTATCAGCAAAAATCAGATAAACGCAAGTTATTTGCGATTAAATGGACGATAATCCGTGATATAGTGTTTATGTCTGGGATGTAATTTTTAACGCGTGTTTGTGTTGATGTATGCGGCTTCGCTTCGAGAGGAATGCCGTATAATTTCCACTCACGGTGATGAACATCCATCACATGCACAAATATGTGCACAAAGACATACAGAGAGAGTGAAAAAAAAATATACCATTCAATACATACCCAATATAATAAGCTCATTTCATGAAAGGCGCGTTGGCTATATAATATAATTCGACAATTCGTGGCGCGTAAATTTTTGCACCGCGATAAAAATGTTCGGAATTCGTGAAATGCTTTGCAATTTTCACAGTTGCGGGAGATGGTCCACGTTCCTGTCGAAAATAAAATGGAGAAAGAAAAACGGCGCGGGAATCCGCGCGTCGCATTGACGGTAGCGTGCCGCTCAGCTGTCAGCGCGTATCGACGCGTGCAAAATATTCACGCCGACGCACGCAGTGCTCTAAACGATCACCCCTCTTTTCTCCACAAAATTTCGAGCGATACTACCAAACGGCGGACGGCTTTTAACGGTTTGTAGACGCAGGCATGCGAATACGCGCGCGTACATTCGGTGGTGCGTGTCACCTATGCGTGTCACGCACGCCGAACACGTTTCCGGCACTTTGTGTCTGCAGTTGCACCTACATATCTGCCCGCGACCGCCATCCGGTCGGGGTTTATAGTTAAACCGTAAGGCGTGCACCACGCTTTTGTCTACGGGAAAGTAATAAGTCTCATCCCGTCATTAATGTTAGCGAAATAGTTGAACGGCATTCTGCTTTTCCATTTAATCACAGGAATCTGCGGGCGACATTCATTGCGGTCATGAGAATACTGTTTTATCGAGGTGTTTGTTTAAAAACGGTTGAAGTAAGAAATTTATGTTCGGGATGTAAGTAGTTTTAAACAAATTAACATTAAAAAATAGATTCATAAAAAATAGATTCACGAAAAATCTCGCTAATTGATCATTTTTAAAAAAAGATAAAGGTCAAAACTTTGAGAGAGACTATTAGTAAGACTATTAGATCCGCTTAGCTTATTTCGTATTGCAAGAGTAACCAATAAGACATGAAAATTATTTGCTAATTTTTGCTTTTCTTATTTTTAGTTTTCTGCTTTTAAAAACAATTTTTTGCTTCATTTTTTAAAAAGTTATTTAATATTGGGCTACCGAGCCTTACTTACTGCGATGTTAGCCAAAATCGTATTGACCTGTAATTATTTTTCTACGCATATGGGAATAATTTCGTTTCGGTAGAGCGCCTTCACCTGCTAGTAAAAAATCTGTGCTAACACGGTCTCGACATATGTTGTGCACACGATAAAATATAAAGCGTGTCTATCAGCAAATCTTAAATGAACTACAATAACTACATGATAAGAAAAGAAAAAATTAATATTTAAAAATTGACATAATATACTAAAAATTTTATATTGACGATCTACAATTTTGAACCAAGTTTTTTGATTGGTGGTATTACGGAATACGAAGAATATTTGTATTTTTATGAGTGGGACCAATTTAGTTTTGCATAGCATTGTTTAATAACAACACACGTACGAATCGTCGATAAGTGCAACACTCTGATCTTGATTCGTGTGGAAATATGAGGCCTTCCTATTAATGTCGGGGCCGAGATGTTCATGCGAACGTTAATAATCCGAATGGCGGAGAATAGCGAATTCCAGGGGAATGGCTTTGGTTTTCCTTGCGCGCGCCTAGGACAAAGGCGAACCACGACAAACTAGTCGGCGTTAACGTTTACGCTTTACCCTTATCGCAATGTCTTTTATGGAAGAATTGCCACAAAGGCGGAACGACGCGTTAAAGCCATTAAAGGTGTTCGCGTGTGGGTGCAGTTGTTGTAATCTCAGAGAAAGAGAGATAGAGCTGAACTAGTTTTTTTATTGATATGATACAATATATAATACAGAAAACATATACTTTTTACTAACATATTTTGTAATATATATTTAAATAATATTTACGATATTGTAAAATATTGAACAATTTTAAATATATTGGAGAAATATGCATCAGTTCAAATAAGAATTTGAATTATAATAGTTTTAATATAGAACAATGTAATAATTTTCTTTTTTTATAATTTTTTTTAAATACAAGAGGACAACTTTTTACATCATAAAATTATAGAAGTTACACATATGCGTATACTATTTTATACTATTGAAATTGATAAAATAGTAAATAATTATGTAATTATTATATGTTAATAAAAAGAGCAAAATTTAGATTTATAACTTTTATTAAAAATTGATAGTGAGAGAATACATTTGTGTAAGAAAGGGATATAAATGAGAAAAATAAGTGGCAGAAAATGCGCGCTTTCCGGATATCGTTTGATCCTCCCTGTTAATAAGAGATTGCTGCTTCTATGGCGGTTCAGCCCTGACCTGAACAGAAGCACTCACCGGTGTTATTGCAATCTCGTACCCTACTCATTATAGGCAGTATAAAGCACGCGGCTTCAAAAACAGCGTCAAAAACGTGATGAACGTATTACTATCCGATAATGTACCGTAACTATGCATTGATTACGCTTTTGTACGCCAGCCTCTTGTAAAGAGACGTGATATACCACATAATATCGAAATGCAAAAATCGCGAATAAATGTAGCGTAGCCTGTGAAAACATGATACGAATAAAAGCATGACGTGGTCAAAATATTTTATAATATAAATGAAAAATGAAAATGTATGTTTTCGATTCGTAAGCTTAAATCTTTTGATCGCCTAAGAAATTATCCATAGTCATCATTCTTTGTTTTGATAAAGGGGAGAGATCAACGATTTTTCCAACTTTGGGTGCGAAAAACTGTAGGATGAAAAATACATTACGTGTTTATTTTCTGTGCAAACAGAACTGTTTGTTGTATTTATCCAACTACACAGCTCATGTTGCCGACGAGTCGCGTACAGAAACCGGCAATAATCGGGGTTGCACGCGTAAACATCCCAAAGGGATACCGCACTTGGTTGTAGCACAATGCAACATTTGCGCATTCTGCCCGTCGACTTCGTCGTTTATCGCTCAGGCCCCAAAACGAGCAATCCCTTGCGCGCGCGTACGCAATTTACAAATTCTACGGGGTTGCTATCGCGCTGCGGAGTACATTTTACTACGTGAGAGCGGGAATAGTGAGAACGGGGGTGATAGTCGCACGGGACTCTCGCTGTGTTACCGCGGACGCGAATGAAAACGTGGGTGTCACACGGATGAACGCGGGGGATGGTTATTCTCACCATAGGAAACGTGACTATTGCGGGCTGTGCACTGTGATTAGGGTGTGTGATAGAAACATCGGGATATGAAAGGGTTATACTCCCGATACGTCGCGTGTGTCCATTTGTCACGGTTAACATCCGTCCGCTCGTCTGTCCGTCGGAGGGTTGAGAGCCTCGCGTTATAGCGAGTTCATTCGAGGAATTCGCCAGATAAATCACTTCACCTATCGCGTCAAGGGAGATAACGCTCTTGAATTCCTCCCGAAAAATTAAACGCATTATGAAACGCATAATCCATCCCTCGGCTTAGCAGCGATTGCCAGTGATGGATTATTTTGATGTTCGCGTTTTTTGTCTCGTGATATCTTCTCGTTGAACGATTAATTCACGGGAATAAATGTGTACTTATTTTGCGCTCATTTCGCTGGAACTGTATTTACACGCAACTTTGAGACTGTCGCACGACGAAATAAGTCGAAGAAATGATTGTTAAAAAAGTTATATTTCAGTGATGTAAATTTTGAAAAAATACCACGTACGTATAGCGGGTTTCCACGGGTTATCATCTTGCGTTTATCGTTTTCACGTGGACACAAAGTACGGCTACGCGTGTGTCACGCTACAGTAGCTGTCTGAATGCAAATTTACGTTGGCTTATTTATTACAGGCGCTTTTATCCCGTTGGAATAAGTAAGTAGCTTAAAGTAGCTTTTAATGATCCCCTCATAATAAAAGTTACCGCCTGGGTATACATTTCATAGAATATCGATATTACAATCGCATCTTTTAGATTTATGATATTTTACGACGTAAAAGGGCTTGACGTTGAATCGCGAATACGTTAGTAAATGAGTACTTTCATTTAAGTCGTAAATCTTGCGAGGCCTAAAAATTTTTTCAGAATCATCACTTAGCATATTAGAACATAATACTTGAAATCAAATTGCGGATATTTAATCGTTGATTATAGTTATTGTCTACTCGAAATAAAATAAGAATGATAGAAAGAATTCTTAGGGAGTTAAAGATTTATATTTTTCAAAAATTATGAGAGACATTTATTTTATATGATTTAAAAAAAGCGGTCAATTTTTACAAATATATATCGATCGGTTTTAATTAACATTTGAGTAAATTTGTGGAGGAATTAACGGAAAATTAATTCCTCTAAAAAGTTGTAAATACGTACATTTCTAAATATATTTGAATTACTTGGCGTTTACATGATAATGTGAAAGTACCTTGCTTTTTTCGCGAGGACATCGTGCCAGAATGCGTTTATCCAATTCACACAAGTGTGCGTATTCGACGACTCTTTCGTCCGCATGCCAACAGAAACGATTTTCTCCTTTCTTGATCGGTAAGCCTAATTGCTCAGTTTTGTGGACGATTCCTAAATGGCCAATTTTTATGCCAGAATAACACTGACATTAATGCATTAATGCTGCAATTTTTTATATAAACAGCAATTTTGACAAGAAGCGAAGAAATATTTTTCGTAAATATTAAACAGATAACTTTATTAATATAACTATATAATTCGCTTTAATAGAGAGAGAATAAAATTATTAAGAAAAAATTGAAAACGTACTAGATGAATTAATAATAATAATTAAATTTAAAGAAATAACGTTTGAAAGAAGAAGCGCTATTATCTTTAGAAAAGAATAATAAGCCCCAAGTAGATAATTTTGTGTACAGTCTTTCTAGATAATTTATTACTATGAGACACGTTTGTAAAAATGATGTCATAGTGTTCATACATTGCCGTCTCGTAACGCAATTTTGTGTCGTTGACCCATCATTACTAAGAAAGAAGCGGTTTTCTTCAAACATTATTTAAGCTTGAATTACGAAGTTGCCAGATAAAATGTCTTGGATTCATACTCTTACAGACACTTGCGAGCAATAACGTTCATTATCAAGTCAATATCTGCGTTTCCTGTCCCGAAACTATGTTATAAATAAAGGATTTAATCCTTTCCATTATATAAATATACAAAATATACAAGGAATATTTGAAAAATTCTACAAGGGAAAAAAGATAAATAAAAGATATATTTTATTATAAAATGTCGAAACAAGTATTTAATAAAATATAAAGAAATTAAGAGAAAAAGATAGAAAGTGTGTTAGATACATACATCGATATAATGCGTCGATGTATTATTTACTTGTTGATTTAATATATGCCTTTTTATATGAAAAAAAAAATTTTGAACGGCAAGAATTGTTTTGCTCCGTTCCGTCCTCCAAATCTTCTAAATTTGCGTTCGTATGTATGTATACTTACTCATATTCATGCATAGTTTATGCACACGCATGAGTGGAGAATACGGTATACCGTATGCAGTGTGATCACTGCAAGTAGACTGCAATTACGGTTGCTGTACTTGCACTTTGGAAACCCGCTCAGGCCGCCGGCGAGACCATTTGGTCGTCGTGGGTTAATCGGGCCTTACCTCGAGGCAACATGTCCACGAAATTTCCGACGCGTTCATGCTCTGTACGTTGTCCTACGCACACCGCGAGCGAATTTCACCGACTCCCAGTGCATCGGTGAAACCAGTTCTCGCGTCGTCGCATCGTCGAGAGATGCGCTTTGCTTTAATCTGCTTGTATTGATGCGCGATTGCACTATCTTCGAATCGTTGCTCTCTCCCATGATCGGTAATGGAATAGCCTAGCAGCGTAACTTTAATGCCGCAGCTATCAGCACTTTCATTCTATTCTTGCCAATTATGTTATTATAATATTATTATGCAAAACAAATTTTAAACATATGTATTTATAAGCGGACATTGATTTTTGAACATTAAATAAGAATTTGAAATTCTTTAATTATCGATAATTTGAAATTGATATTGATTAAAAAGTTTGCAATTAAATACGTTTAAAGTAAATTGTCAATGTGATCAAAACTCAATTTATAACGTATTTAATCTTTTTAGACTTGATTTATTTACAACGATTATGGTCTGCGATTTTCGCATTGCAAATTTTGCAAGATAGATTGACAAACAGCGTTTATTCCGTCTGACAAATCTGGCCCATCTGTCTAACGGTGGTCTGCACATTCTAGCTGTGTATCGTGTAAACTTAATAAGTAGATATAGTAGTGTTGTCTCACGGGTGACTCTCTCTACTATGCAGTGCAATTCTATTACATTCCATTCAGTAATTTAATAACCGGTGCGTTGTATTCGGAGCGCAAACTCGTTACTCGTTACAAAGCGAAGCTTCCCGCCTACGCGATGATCCCTATATGACCCCTGATACGAACCCCCTCCGGATTTTCGAGGGATGATAGCGGATGATCGCTAACACCACGTTGTGTCGTCCGCGTTGCGATAGCATGCGGCTACCGGCCTTGTTGCTTGCGAGAAGATCGGGATCGTACACGTGGATCATGTCTGTTATCGATCGTGCTGGATGCCAGCCAAAATAGACTATCATAAATCGTAGGCATGGGATATTTGCGATATCGATCGCACGCATCAGTACGATACGAAAGGTGGTGTTCTCCTGCCGATCGATAAAAAGTATATACCCTGTGTGTATTTCTGCGTATTTGTTATTTTTAGTAACGTTCTAAATTGAAATTCATTTCCAATTTCCAATAAACTTTTATATCTCATCCACGAATTATTATTAGTTCAAAAATCGTACATGATATTTATCAATTTTAGCATTTTGTGAACTGGCTAAGATCTAAATTGCTTAGTTATTTTTTTTAATTATATTTTTATCAGAATCTGTGATCTAGGATATTGCTTTTTTAATATTTTATAAATGCTTTGCATACTTTATTCTTTATCGTATATCAGTTATATAATATGTCCAATAAAGAGAATAAAAATAATTAGCTTTTGTTAATAGAGAAGCTAGAAAGGCTAACTTTCTTTATGAGAATATTTATACAAATCTGCGTAATTATACAGTAACATTGTCTTTGCCCTTGATTGTGTGCCAGGAATAGTCTGGCACACTAAAGTTATGAATAGTCTACGCGATGTGTGGGAAGCGATGTGTAAAAGAACGAATCAGCGCTCATGCACGCCTACAGATTGCAATCGTGGATTTCAATAGAGAATCGCAAATTGGTGGATCCAAAAGTTTTTTTGTACGATATGATTAGAATTGTAGTCGCAAATCCGATATCATACGGAAATAATCAATTCGCCAATTGGAACTGTCATTGCAATATGGCGCGATCTATTTGTTTGATATGGCTACGATAAATACGATATTAACGCGCCGTGCTGTGTCCACACAGACCATTTCTTTGATCAATGAAGAAATATGAAAAGCGGGGAGAAAATCGACGTGGTGAAAAAAATTGAAAGGAGCGCTCGGAATGCATAGCGGCATTCCGACCGCTGCTCAAGTGAGAGCGAAGTCTTGATGGAGATTCGCGTCTGGCCTCTTCACGAGGGGATTTTCAAGGAGCGCATATACATGCGGACGCGTGCACGCAGGCGTGCGTAATGGAGCTTACGTTACGAAGCTTTTGCGCGTGTATACGTTCTCCGCTCGGAAAATGCCGGGCGGAGTACCGAACACGTCGCCGAGATAAAAGCGCGAGTCGAGACGCACGCATATATGTATATAACGCATGCATGCGTTACGAATGTATGCTATAATATCGATAACTTGGTACGAGAGACCGACGTCGTTTCATCTGAAAGTTTGATATGACAAATGTACGTACTATGTGCCTCTTTGTACTTTTATGAGGCTACATTATGGAATTTTTTTTATATTATTGATAATTATTATTTACAAATGATTTTACCTACTTTTTACATGATTATTAGAAAATCTCATATTTAATAAATATTACGTTATAGATACAAATTTGTAATCGTGAAACGTGAAATTTATGGTACAGATCGCTCAAGGAATAATCTGTCATTTATTTTACTCGCTAGAAGAATTTTCGCCAAAATAAAATTTTTTCTTATCTCTGTTTATCACTCAAGCTGCCGGAATCGGCACGTTCGAAGAAATTAACGTCGACACTTTTTCTCTGCGGAATTCTATGAAGTAGGAAACTATATTTGCGAGGATGTTTTGTTAACACTAGCGGGACGCGTCCGGTCGTGAATGGTGTGTGAATCACAACGATATACACATTGGAATTCGAAGCACGGAAATTATCGTTCTGAGTATTACGAAAGACCTATGTCATGCAGTAAAAATAGATGTAGGTGCGCTGGCAGAGAAAGGTGGCCTCTGTAAGTCGAGAATGCATCTTAAATCGATTGACTGAATAATTAAGCAGCGTACGCGACGAGAGAGANAGACTAATTTGTATACTAAAGATTCCTCGCTTGTCGGAAATGTTTATCAGAAATAGTTTCTCAATTGAAATATTTTCTCAATTGTTAAGATTATATATGTGATATACTAATCTTTTTCTCTGTTTATAAATTAAAATTTTTTAAAATCTATATGAAATAGTATACAAAAATCAATGGTTTAAATATTAGATTAATAGAAGGAAATGTAGAGATAACATATTTTGTTTTTTTCATAATTATGGAAATATAAGGGAGGAATGTATTATATTTTGAAGATATTAAACGTCAAATTTTTTAGTTTGATCATGTTGTCAGTTATTTAAATATGTCAAAATTTTTTTCACTCGATTAGCGAGGTAAGATCGCTTCACCTAGCCGCGTGAAAAAGTAGTTCACACAGCCCTGGGACGACCTGTGCCTCTTCAAAAATTAGTTCGCTTGATTCAGCATAGCTAAGCGTTACCAAAGCTCTATATTTTCCTTACTCATTAGTTTAAGGCACGAGCGTGCTGAACGCGTAGCCTCTTCTTTATACTCCATCGTGTTCATTTCTTCGCACGAGATAGTGCTAAACTGGTTTGCCATCTGTTGAGTGTAATAGAAACTACAATACTAAATCCGCCAATCCATTCGATTTTGTAAGATTTAGTTTAGTAGCTATTAGAGAGTCGGTATTGAAATAATTAAAGAAAAATTCTATTAGTTTTGTAAATACAACATACTTTGTTTCTGTAAGTACATATCGTATCGATTGATAAATTTTACAAGTTAATCTCAAATTCGTTCTTCCTTTTACTTTTGTTACTTTTGTATCTATACTTTAATGTTTATAATAATAGTATCTCTGTGTCTATATTATTATCTGTTAATATTTTTATATCTATACTTTATTTTTGTCACCTTATAATATTTTATTTCATTGTGAGATTAGATTGCAAATAACTCATTCGAGTCATTTAAAATCCTTCTTTTCTGCAGAAAGGAAAGAAAAGATATTCAAAGAGAACTCAGTAATGCGCCTGACTAGGAAAACGTTGAAGTTGCTAAGCACACTCTAATGCTTTCATTATGCCATAATGAACGCCTTATAATGATATTAGACTCATTATGCGCGACGCTTATTAAAACTGCGCGGTTGGTCGAATAAGTTCCGTTTGAATATTACAGCCAGTAACTCTGCCATGGCTTATATCCTTATCAATTTGCTCCGGTAACGAATTGATTTAATTGTTCGTTGAATGGAGCGGTACAATAAAGCATGCTTATCGAAGCGGCGATAATGAAACGCTCAAAGACGTCTTAAATCTCCCTCTTTCTTTGTGATGTTCATCCTGTCATTCATTACAAGTTCGAACACAATAACTTGTATCAAAAAATATCGCAAACTGTAATATATAACAAAAATCAAATCTAAGTTAAATCTAAAGAGATTAAAAAATTATCTCTTTTTTAAAACTTTCTCTCTAAATGTAATATTAGAAAGACACTTCATTTTACACTCGTAATTTCATTATATTGTTCTATAATCTTACAATCAAAATAAAAAGACTAATTTATGTAGAAGATTTATTGTTAGATAAAATTGTAACGAGGTAAAGAAGAAATTTTTTAATAAAAATTTCTTAAATGTCAACTTTTATTAATATCCAGCAAATAAATTTCATATTCGACCATTAAAGTATTTCTTAACTTATCTCGTTTAAGGCGTCATATTTACGAGGATGGGATTCTGCTCCTTACACGTAGTTACTAATTATCTCCATTTCAACAACGTTCTGAGATACATGCGTAGGATTGTCGCTTGGCGAATAGTCCACCTATCCCTGGCAACTCCGCCTTCAACATTGTATGCGCCCTTAGACATTGTCCCAAACACGTTTGCATTCTCTCTCAGTCAACACCACGCTCCCTCCCTTTCTCCCTTCCCTATCATGCATGTGCTTTTCTCTCCACCTCCTCCACGTGGTATCCACCTTCGATTGCAGCATCCTTGTCATACTTGCATTATGTACATCAGTACGCATTGTTTGGAATGCATTCTGCGTTCGCAAGCGATTATCTGCAGGTTGTCAATACCATGTGACTTCGCGGACGACAATTTAGCGAGATGAAGAGTGTGGGATAACGTTTATTATACATATATTTTATAGTTTTGAAACGAAAATTAAATTTTTAAATGTTTTCTTAAAAAGAGAAAATACATTATCAAAAATTTAAAGAAAAGGATAATTTTATGATTATCTTTCTTGAATTTTATCTAATAGAATTATTTGTTAGTCCTAATATTTTTATTTTTGTTTTATATCTGTAATAATGTGATAATGTAATACGTACATATAAATTCTCTCTCTCTCTCTTTTTTCTTTCTTTCTTAATTAATAATACAAAAATCTTGAATCTGTATTCTTAGTAACATTTATTTGCAATTTTATTTAATTTGAATTGCGTCAAGTATATTCTTCTATCAGCCATTAATTGTGCATATGATAATAAAAAATAATAAAATAAGACAAACATATTTTCGTACTAAGCATTACTCTTTAAGTATTTAAGACGTTCTCTGCTTTTAATTCTATAATATATCTATAAAATTATTTATAACTATTACTCTATTAGAAGACAAAAATACGTTGCTTAAAATATTATGCAATCGATGTCTGCATCTTGTTTACAAATAGATTGACAATAGACAGTCGAATCATTTCTGATGGAAAGGTCTTGTACGTTTCATGCACAAACTTAGTCGTAGTTACCCAAGCTAATGTTGGTGTGTCAAAGCAATAGGAAGTGACGCGAAGCGACGAGAAATGCTTCTATCGAGCTTACGTACACGTAAACCGACTTCGTCGTCTAATGCACAGATGCCGGAGAGAAACGCGCAGCCACCCCAAATAACGAGGGGCGCAATTTGTCGTCGCGTGCAAAATTAAAACGTCCCTTCCGCTCCTTCGGTGCGCCCTTCTCGTTGTTGAAGGAAGACTCGGCGCATACCAACGATCTCTCGTTACGAGTCTCGTTTACGAATTAACAAAAACGTTGGAAACACGAGAGGAACGACTAATTTGTAAAGAAACATTTGTTTTGCTATTTTAAATGATGTCATAATAGGAATATAAATATTTTATAATACTTTAACTTTGTTATTTTGTCTGTATATGTATTAAGACGCATTTCATTTATTATTGATAAAATAATCAAGATATGAAAATTGGATTTTGTCGAAACAAACATAAAATTCGAAATTTGTTTGAAAATCATGGGTCTTATCATATTTGTATCTTTTGTCTTGAATCTCTTTTATTTTTTGCATAACTCAACAATATTTCTTTTTGTTTGACTTTTTTCTGATTTAGGTTTTTAATAGGTTTATAATATCAATGCATATTAACTGTTAAAAAATGTGGATGATATAATCAGAAAATAATTTCCTCTATTAATCTAATATGTAAATCGCAGAGGGATAATTTTTTTGGTTTTGTGGTCATCTCTTTTCCATTATAACGGACATCTTGAATAAAATTCAACATTACGCGATCGCGTTATCGCTCGTTATTGCGAGATGATGATTTAGGGATTGACGGGGGCGACGTCACGTGCATCGAGGGTGGTCCGTAGCTTTTCGCGTACGCTGCGTACGAAAAAAGAGGGTAGTTAGTAGACGTATCCTGGTAACGCGTGAATGCAGAATGGACCCCACATAGAATCGGTCATATACGTGTGGACATGAGGGGCGACACGAGTCTGGAAACGAAACGGGCGTAGAGCGAGCGCGTTGTAACTCTCAAGGGGATTGATTTGGTCCAGGTCGGTGGGGGGAACGGACGATATCGATTGCCAGCATCCATGCGGACGCATCTACGGGGAATATAGGAGGGAGCCTTCTATCGAACTTCATCTTCAAGTTGGTCGCTGATTCTCATGTAGATCTCTTCTTTCTTTCTTTCTTTCTTCTTTCTTTTTTTTTGTTTCGAGGCTTTCTCTTCCCGGTGATATCGAAAGCGTACGTACGTACTTTCGATTACGGAAGACACTTCTATCGGATAAGTCCTGACTGAATGGCCCTATTCATCTAAATTCCATTTTGTTCTACTTCTCATAGAAACGCGCGGACCAACGGTAGATTCGTCATTCACAAACTTTCAGCGACGGAGTAATTCTTCTCGCTTCTCGCACCGAGATGATTACATTCTCTTGCTCGACATCTCTTGGGAAAAGTTGCTCACTCGGAACGCAGCGCTTTACAAATTTAAATGAATCACAAATTCGAATGCTACATTCGTTTCATCATCGCTATCTAATCCGTCGATTTTCCTCATTTTATGACATTCAATTCCCGGGGTCACTGAAACATTCATCGGTTGTCCGAGAACATTAAGTTTGTAGAACACAGGACGTAGGGTGCTTTCCATTAATCGAACTACCTCACGTAATCTCCCATTAGCCTCCGGCCATGTGCGAACATAATCTCGGCAGAAACGCGCGAGTATTTTGCGTTAAATGGAAATTAGTTTGTTCTGCTCGATTTTGTTGACCGATGTTCGTCGAATTATGTAATGAACGATTGAGCGGTCACTCGTGCGAAAACGCTTTGTGAAATAATTGTATGGGTGATTAAGGCTCGTATTTATAATTGCGTTTTTATTGAAAAACTTGGCTGAAACCAGTCTTGAGATATAAATAGTTTAATAAATAAATCTTAATCGTCAAGTAATAAATTCTAAAGTTTGTCTTAAGTTTGAATTATATTTAATTGTTTAAAAGAAATAACTTTTGTAATGGCTAAGTAACAATATTTCTATTCTAAAACATTAAATTGGATGGAATTTATCATTTTTAACGATGTTAAATGATTAAAAAAAACAAAGCGTGAAATATTTCGTTTATCAAAATTAATGTGAAATACAAGGGACAAAATATTTTTATTTTGTAGTACGTTAAATATTTCGTGATAACAAGACAAATTAACTTATGACCTTGCTGTTTGTTTTTGTTGACTCGCGCTGTCGCGTACGCAAGGCCATCGCACGCTGTATTGCCATTCACACGAGTTGGCATGTAGCGGAGCTTTCTCTATTCTCTCTCCATTTCTCTTTCTAGTATTCTCTGTCGAAACACAACTATTACTTCCTTACAATTAGTGATAAGTTCGCGCAATTAATTAACTTTTGCGATTAACAACTGTAAATTTATCGGGAATTTATCCAAATATTTTGTTCGATTTATTTCATTTACATAATGAGATAGGGAGAAAATTTGTAAATTATATATTTTTATTGAAATGTTTACAGACGAGAGTGATCTTTTTTAATATTTAGAGTCGAGAGGAAATATTTCTTGCATTGTATTTCACATTTTTTCGTTCTAAATATAATTTGCATAATAATTTTTGGATTGTTATTCTAATTTACAAGATTCACAGATGAATGGATAATCAAGTTTCATACATTTCTCGTGTCCGTCTGTTCGAAGGGCTAATAATAAAGTATGCGTTGCGTGTGATTACCGTTGGGAATACCGTAAAAAGTTTCATGTAATTATCTTATTTTGGTAATTAGTATGCACAATCGTAATTAACAGTATTTTCGTAAGTGAAAACGAATCTGAGAAGAGAACAAAGCCTAAGAGGAACAACGATAAAATAAACGTAGGGTAAATTATTTTTATTTTATTTTATTTGATATTTACAAATTTAATTAGTTATAATTATTTTATGCGAAAGCAACAATTTCCCCACAAATCGCTTAAATTGATAAAAATAATGTAATTAACTGACTGAGAAATCACTTAAATCGATAAAAATAATGTAATTAACTGAATGAGAACGTAGAAGGGATTGATTTTTGTATGAATTTGAAAGAATGATTTGCTCTTTTTCTACTTTTTACCCATTGTTATAAATTTTCGATTTTCTTACAATTCTTAATTTTTCTGAAAACTTTGACAAGAAGCCGCCTGTGCTTGTCAAACTTCTTAACTTACTACCGTTTCCATCGTCGCCGATCTCACTCTACAGCTCGAAGGACTTCTTGGGTTTGGATTAAGCGGGTGGAAACTGCACTGTAGTTTGTATCGGATTTACATTCTGCCAGAATAATGGCCGCCAAAGTTTCGCCGAAATGCGATGAAGGACCTTAAGACAATAGATAAGACTAAACTTTCCGGAATAATTATTATCCTTCTACTTGGACACATCGATCGATTTCTCTGATATTCTGAGAAAACAATCGAAAAAAGATGATACAAATTTTAATAGCTTCCATCACAAGTTTATGATTTTAAATGAGTTATTAATTTTTAATGAATATATTAATTGACGAAATATAGTAACGTGTTGCCATCATAATAAATATAAATTAATCTTATATTATATACTCAGCGAAATAAAGTTTTAAACAATCTTGAGATTATATATACTTAAAAGAAGGAAAATAGGAATTTTTTTATATACATTATTTATTAATACTATCTATATTCCGATATAAATTCTTATTTAGCGCTAATTTTGGAAAATAGATAGACTTGAAAAGAAAGAAAAACGTCTCCCATTATGGAATAGCATTTTACAATTGCAAGCATTCCGATTACGGGCATTATTGCCTCTAAACGCAATGCTGCGAAAGCCACCGATAAGGTTTCCTCGAGTGTTAATTACGTTCACGTCAAACGCATCGCATCTATCCCGTGCGGGCACATATCCTATCTCCCGGGACCTTTAGCCGTCGCAATTACGTTAGAACCACTCGATATTCCAGCCCGCATAGCAACGATTCTCTATCTCGACTATTCTCTCTCTCTCTCTCTTTCTCTTTCTCTCCCTGTTGCATCTTCCATTTCAGTTTTCTCTTTCTGTATCTCTGGTTCTGTTTCTCTCTCCTTTTCTCTTTCCCCACTTTCCCCTCTCATCTCATCGTTTCTCGTCGTTTCCGATTAACATAAAGCGCATTGCCTTCTCTTCCGATTTTCTAATCCGGTAACAAAGCGCCCAACACGATGGAGAACCGTTGTGCTTGCCGGACCCGGGGATTGCTTAAATCGATATGGTCACGAGGCGCGTTCGATAGACGAAAATCGACTTCGAATAATCGGGTATGATGCGGCGGTACGTAGTTTCACGAACAATGGAGTGGGATTATGCTTAGGATGAAGGGCTGAGCGTGTGTGGTTAGCCGCGGAGTCTGACGATGAATATTACGCGGCTGAATGGAAGAGCGCTGGTGAGAAAAATTGCGAGTTTTACATGCTAATTTATTCCCGTCGTTTTTCACGGCAGAACGCGCTGCACGAAAAACGTGGTCTACGGCTTGAAGCAATTGTAATCGCGTTATTATCGAGTCTGGTTGGAAAATCCACGAGTTGCCATCATACGATTTTATACGGTTGATGCTTCATTTCTACATTTATGTTCTACGCTTTAACGCAAGCGAATGTAATTTCTTGAAAATATTTTTCGAAATTATTTATACTTGTATTTTTTTTAATTCTAATATAATTTCATTGATGCAATATAGCTTCCGATCGAAACATTCTGTCGTGAAACTACAGATAAATATTCAAATTTTATGACAGCATTTACACGGGCGCATCCCCCGCTCCTCCCGTATGCATAATACTAAGCCACAGTGTATATATTTCCGGAGAGAAACGACTTTTGGCGATATAAAGTTTATTCGATACGAAAATTCAATCCGCCGAACTACCAGCTCGGCACGGCATGGCAGTGCTGAAAAGAAACGCTGTCCGCAAGGAGTTCGTAATTTCCCATGCAAATCCACGTCGTAGAAAGCGCGACCACCTTTTCCCTTCTCGTGGCCCAGTCATATCGGCGCGATTCGTTTCTTCCGCTTAAGAAATACTTCCCGTGATCACGTTACCGTCCGCAAGAATTATTATGAAAATAAATTATTTCCGCAACTCGGTCGTTTTCTCTGTTTTTTTCCCTTACAAAAAAATAGATGAAAGACAATTTTTTTATTTGGTTGCATTTTACGAAATTGACATGATTTCTTAAAATCACGTTTTCTTTTAATTACTTACAAATTTTTTATAGAATCGATTTTTTTTCTTAAAAAAATTGAAAATCGTTTATCGTAAATAATAAATAATTATTGAAATTCATTAGCTTCGATATCTTTTAACGAAATATAGGTTTCAAATTAGCCAAAGAACACGTAATTAAAACATATAATTATACATAAATTAATACCCTATTTCGGAACTTATGTTCTTCTTATATCCTTTTACAGAGCTTTTTAATCCTTTTAATCCTCTTAGATTTGATTTTAAATTTGATTAACTTATGTTATGGCGAAACTTGCGTCGAAACAATTAGCCATTTTCATTTTTTATTTTCCTCGTTTGTCTTCTTTTATCTGAGTTTTAGCCTTTCTTCTTACTCAACTTTTAAGCGTTCCATAACTTTCGAAAATTTCCTAGAATATATATTTTACCGAGCGTAGCGCAAAGAGAAGCAGGAAAATCTCTCCCCCGTTGTCGGTGAGTTACTTTGGCTCTCCCTGGCTATTAAATTAACAATGCTCGACGACGGTCTCGAAGTCTGTACACCGCGGATCCTTCCAGGAAGCTCTCCTCCGCATTGTAAGAGATTTCAATTACAACGGCCTTGAAGTAAAACGATGACGATTTACAATTACGACGCTTCGAGAAGAGCAGGCATCGATACTAGAGAGTGTGACTGTTACTCACAAAAAAAGGTGAACTTTTCGACGAGCATAAGCTACCACAGTCATTTTCGCCGTTTTTGCAGTTAAGCGGGTTCGTTAAACGCTTTTCACTCTCGCGAGATGAGTGGGTAAGATATCGCGGGATCTAGACAACGCCCAACTGTGTCTGTCGGCCTACATACACTGTTACGAGATGACTGGCTCTATCACGCGGAACGTGTTAATGAACTTGGCGAGATCGACGCGAGATCGAGCGCAGGTGTTATCGGCGAAGCCGTCGCGACGGCGTAAGTTGCTGGCGATGAGAATCGAAAATACGGGCTCCATCTCACATTATATTATACCTAACGTTCATTTCTATGGGCGTTATGCGATTTCCCTGCTCCGACAGCGGGAAAAGATGTAAATATGAAGAAAGTGTGGGACACGTTAATGAAAGAACACGATTAACTGACGCGCATAGCGTGGGATACGAATATCAACAATTTATCATAATATGTGTCACAGTATTGCGTGGATTTGAGGTCAAGCTATATCGTGGAACGACTTTCTCTTTCTCTATGCCGGCACAATACGTCTCTTCGCAAACTTACTTAAATGAACGGCGAAGATGTGAAGAGAAAAAAAAATAATCTCGGAGAGTGCGGAGACTCTGGTAAGAAGACAGACAGTCAAGTTAAAGGGCTTTGAGGGAAATCCGTAATTTTATATACGGAAAACCCGGTTTGTGAAGTGAAAGCATTTTTACCCGTCCCGGCCAGGCGCAGTTATTATCACTCATTTTACCTCTGAACAAAAGCTCGTGAACTGCGGAGATAGAAATAGCGAGACCAGCCGGTGACCAATGCTATTGTCGGGCAAGACGAGCGATGGCGTAGGGATTTCTTTGAAAAGCTTTTTTTCTTGAGTCAGAGGGAAACAAAAGAGAAAGAGAAAGAGAGAGAGAGAGGGGGGGGGGAGAAACATAATAATATTCACCGCTATTTTCGATGCCACCGCAATATTTCTACATATAATAGAAATTGCACTGAATTTCTTCCCTATAACTTTGTTTTTTGGCAAAATTATTATATAATCTTTATTTTATTTCAACATTTTATATGTTTTCTATAAAATTTTAAGAAATTGTGAGTTTCAATAATAAGAAAAATAATATTTTTATATAGGAATATAATTTAAAGTATATATATATATATATATATATATATATATATAATTAGAAATTTTCAATTTTATTAATTGATATTAAAGTTGGCTTATGTATTTCAATAAAAATGAGATTTTAAATTGAAAATTTTTATTTTCCTTGTTTTCTTGAATATTTAACTGGAAACTTCGAATTCTCTCTAGAGGGTAATCTCATTTTCACGGTATACAATGTTCCAGAAAACCGGATAGAGAAATAGGATAGAAACTGGCTCGCGTTAAATTAGATACTGATCTATATGTAAAATATACAATTAACACTGCAATTGCGTTTACCTCTGTAACTCCCGTAACGCCTTCAAGAAACAATTAACATTTTGGTTTTTTTAATTGCAATTATTTTACATTAAAATATAACTGAGAGAGAAACAGTTGTTTCAAATTTTAAATTCCTTAAATAACTTTGTTGGAAATAATTTACAATTATAAACATTCATAATTTGTCCGATTGCGATATCTTGCTATTTATTAGATATTATTACATATTGCTAGACTGTCGTCACTATTTTATACTTTTAATTTCCTATTAATATTCCGTATTTACATTACCGAATCCCACGCGGATGAAAATCCGTTTAAATTTCCGCGTTCAATCGTAAGCCGCTAATTCGTTTACGTAGGCGAGCACGGCTATCGATTGCGCCGCGACGCGGTAGCTAGACGCCGGTATTTATGTCGCTTTCTAATAAATACAGTCATGTAGGATAAATGACTGTTCTCCGACCGATACGCGGTGCACTTATGCGGCGCCTAGGCGTTCCTTTAGCACTCGCGCGAGAGGGTATCGTTTTGCATACGAAGTGGTAGACGTTACCCATCCTCCTCGAATAATCGAGGCTCGTTCATATGCGCACCGCTTACTCGCGTGTACAGATACAGATACCGTGTTCGTGGTAGACCGAATGGAACATATGGAATGTATGCCTGTATTCGGACTGTCTGGCGCGCAGCGTGCTCCCACAGGTGCGTAGGAGTCGTCACCTATCTAACACACTTAACGAGGGGTGCCTTCGGTAACGTTATCTGTCAGGGACTAATTGCCGCGATTGGTATCCAACCGTTCTGCTGACGTTCGGCGATAATCGTTTTACTATAGCAGAGTAGTAATCTCTCCTGTGTGAACGAGAAAAGGGGCATTAATATACATATATAATTTAATTAGCTAATATTACAATATCATCTCGAAATGATTAAATAGAAAAACGCACATTTGGCTTTTCGCACGGATTGTAAAAGTTATTTATGGTATACGATATTTTGGCACAAAGTCTAAAAAGTACGCTTGGATAAGATCCATAAAAGATTCGTGAAAAGAAGAGAGAAAAAGCATAATTTACTGGCAATTTCTTTTGTGTTGAAGAAAAATCATATTTTTATCGCAAACTTATATTTTATATCTAGACTCATAAATATAATATATAATTGAATTAAGTATTCGATGTTTGTAAAACTGTATTATCAGTTTACTGAATTATTAACTGAGTTATTAATGTATAAATTTATTTATTGATTATCGTTATATCACGAAGAGAAATTGGATTATATAACCAAGCAAAGAAACAAGATTGTTGTGCATTTCGTAATGCTAATTTTCTTTAATGAGAACTAGGAAGAGTTCTGAATTTATTATCGCTTAATACTATCCGATTGTATGCGCATATAAATTGGCCATTTTATAAACGTTCATTTTGGGGAGGACTTGTATAAATACGCTACTATATATGTGCAAAACATCTCTGCTCGCAGGATATATACGCTCGGTTATGCGCCAGGAAAAGCTTGGTTATGGGAAATATTGACGCGTGCATTTTGGCAGAATTTCAAGTGATGCGATTCCCGGAAAATCAATCCCGCGGCAAAATTCGTTTTTTATGGATTGTTCGTCCGGTTATGAAAAAATAGGGGGACGAATTTCACGATTTGCAATAGCGGGAGTGTTGCAAAATTTGATGACGTTATATCCGACGTTTATATCTGAGAAACTTATACATGATCTCTATAATGTATTTTCATGCTAAATTTTCGACCAATCTTTAGATTGAAACCAATTTAAAATGAAAAAATTGTGACGGATAAATTAGTAATACTGTGGCACTAATTTACGTTTACGCAGTAACAGGCAAGATAATAGTGCGTTCAGATTTCTCAGCGGCGAGAAATAGCTTGTCTATAATATAATACCTATCACGCGCGCGTTTCCGTTCTAATTACTTTTAACGACAGATAATGCACGGTTTTTTTCATGATTGCGTAATGAATCGTGCGTCAACATTTTCTCCTATATCCGAGTTCTAATCCAAGGACAACGACTTCGGAAACGCGTTCGGCTGACAACTCGATCAAAGCGGGTCAATTTTGTGGGCATTACGTGCCGAACAGGAAATTCGACGTAATAAAGAAAATAGCAGCGAATACAGCCATCGGGGTCAGCGAGACAGACAGTCCTTATCCACTCACAATGATATTACGCAAAACGGTCGAGCAATTAGGGAAAAATGCCGTCTGTCGTGCTTTGACTCGGTGTGAACGTTCGCCGGTTAGTGAAATTTCTGTGGCTACAGAATCTGATAGTATGAGAGTTTCGTCGCGTTTTGCATTTATTACAATATGGTCATATTGATTTAATTGATTGAACTTTTTTAATGTTTGGAAAAATTGATAAAAAATAATTTTCTAAGAATCCTATATGAGAAACAAATAATTTTTTAATTAACTTTATATTTAATAAAAAGAGTTTTGATACGAGTAATTATATTATATTTTTATTTTATTTATATTTTATAAATTATAAGATTTATATATATATAATTATATAATTTTTTATCATAAAAAATGTTATTATCTTGTTGCTTCATATAATTAAATTGCAAATTAGATGATAACATTAATCTATTGTAGGTCAATGCGGGTTTAATGCAGAGACAATCCGTTTTAAACTTGTCACTTGAACACTTTTAATGAACCTATTGTTGTGGTAACATTGATATAAACCTGTATAATGGAAAACGTCATGCATTTAGTGTGTGTTGAAATAGCGTTGTTGCCTAAACGTTGTAAGTCTATTGTTAACGTAATCATGCGCCTATCATGAGTGAATACAATTGCTTTAGCACTTAATGAGAGATAAACGCCAAAATTATTCACAATTATTATCAACAATTTTTGATAATCACGAGCATTATCAAAAGTGGTCACGGACAAAAAATCAGAGAATATAGAATGTAGAATATTTAAGATAAATATTAGAAAATATACTATATAAAATAATATTTTACATTTTTCATAAGTATGGAGAAAGAATTATTTTAATTCTTCTATTCATTTTAGCATACATGCATTTTACATATATAACGCATATTTAAAAAGAACTTATTTATTCTTTACTATTTCATAATTTTTATCCTCAAATACACTTACAAATACAATTCTGAAGAAAATGGAAAAATATAGGCATATAGGCAGCAAGATTAAGTAAATTTCTTGATCCATGGGTTTCGCTGTAAAATGTTTTCTTGGTACATAATCAAAGGTGTACCTCTCTTGCGAATTATGTGATGAGAGTAAGAGAGAGAGAGGGAAGTGCAGAAGTATTTTTTGAGCGCATGAGATATTGGCGTTACAGAGACACGATCCGATCCATGTAGTCTGATGAAGTCTAACCAGACACAGGATACGAGCAGCTCTCGCTCGTATCGACTCGTATCGTAAGCTCTCGCCGTGCGTAAACTGACCAGACTGAGCCGTGGGAACTGCAGTACTCCGAGTCGAGCGCCTTTCTCTCCTCGTCGCTCGCTCGCGGTCGCTGCGCGTGTCCGCGTCCGATAAACAGTCGCGAATAGTTTCGCCGTTTCAGTTTCCGCGAACGTAATGGCAAATATTGCGTAACTCCGTTCTGCCATTGCACCAGTTACACGCGAGTTAAGCGCGATTCGCGTTATGTGAATATGCGAGATAATAAGCCGCGGTAACCCCGCTGGAAACCTCGCCCTTAACCACCTGCGCCGCGCGCAGGACGATTTTTTTCTTCCCTCTAATTGGACGGTGGAAAAAAAGGAACCGTTACCACACTTACGATTTATGTTCCATTTCCTACCCGGTAGGAAATTATGGTCCAATTAATGAGGGAAGTACCGCCGTGTTGCGCGCTAGCGCCGTCGTTTGTTAGCCGTACCTATGCGCGCTTCGTTATTTAACTCGTTTAATGATTCCATCGACTTTATTAATTTACATCCGTAGTCCGTCCGCATTGCCAATCTGGGAAACTGTAAATATCGTGTAATTAATTGCAAAATTTCCGAGACGTAAACATGTGATATTGATTATTATTAAGATTTTTTATAACATATTCTGAAGAAATTTTGATAAAATGCGAAAATCCGAACTTTTTTCCTAAACACAATTTAATCGTTTTCTCGCTTTTCTCTGCGGAAAGTCTTTTCCTTTCATGAATACCTGAAAGGTCTCCAAGTTCAATGGCAAGTGTTTACATCCGCGTACTCACTTTCTAACGGTTCAATCGCTTGAGGGTATATTCGCGCTTTCATCATCCGCGAATCGCGGATGAATCACGATGCTTCGCACTCTCGAAGAGGAAGAGACATCCGTCATTATGAATCATCGTCGCGATGATGACGAAGAACGGGTACTTCGTGAGCGACCTGCCGCGGAGACAAGCGAGAGAAGGAGGAGCGGAATGTAAATGCGCTCCGCTCGATCGAAGATAGGTGTCTCGATGGCCGTATGGTACCGCACGTGTCACGGCGCACCTCTGCGACCATGACTCCACAAGGTATACTAGTACGCATACAACCGAATGCAAACCTTTGATTTGCATCTTAATATTGCTGCTCAGACGAGGTCAGTCGCCGTACAATGTAGGCGCGGAGACACGATTCGTTCTTTCCCAAGAAATTCCACATTCTCATCGCTCGTCCGAAACTTTATCAATCAGTCTCGTCTAATGTCTCTTATTGAAGATGAAATTATTTCATTGATTCGCTCGTCATCTTATTTTCAAAACGCAGATTTATGAAAAATAAAATAAAATATCTTTTGAAAAATTTCGCCAGCTTTCACGCATTTTAAATAAGAAAAATGCTCTTTTTCGTTCTTTTATATAATGACGCTGTAATGACAGTTCTAAGTTCGATGCTTTTCTACCGCAAAATAACGATTTTATTGTGCAAAGCGGATCTAATCGTTTTCTATGAATATATTTTTATATTTTGCGAAAATGACGAAAATGATTAGTAGCTGATGTTTAGAAGCTAGTTAAAAACAGTAAGCAGAAGAAAGGAATAAGAACACCAAAACGGCGGAAAAACGTTTCCGAGCAATACTGTCTACCTACTGCCTTCAACAGGTAAAAGATGCGCATTATATCGTGGCGAGATCTTTCCAGGGATAATTTACCGCTTTTATGTGGCGGCTCGGTCATTATTGAACGACCGCAGTCTAAAACGAAATGAAAAATTGCCGCGTAATTCGGCCATAAACATGAGTATCCGGTGCACTGTCTTTCTTGACTCTTGAAGGAAAAAATGTGGGAAAGATTCTGGGCGAACCGATTGAAAAATGTTTCTAATGCATCATTATAGTACAGCTTGGCGGATCGAGAGCGCGTTTAAAATTTCATCATTTTTCCGTAACGGATGTGTTAAAAAATTTATTGCACAATTGACACACTTAAGACAAAAACTCGGTTTTACGGAATTCTTAAAAATGCACGATTTATTCTAAACACTTAAAACGGGAGAAAAGTACGCTCTCTTTAAGTCTTTCTTTAATATTGTCGGAAGCATAAAAAATTGTTTTATTCAAGGATAGCTGAACATGACGTGAGATTTACATAATTATTATTGTAAGTTTACTCGCTCGATGTAACTGTATCACCTCTTGCGTCAATAACGGTCTTGTTTTCATGGAAATCGTTAAATGCGTTAGATCAATATTCATCTCGATATACGTATATCGTTTATATTTATTAGTCGGCGGTAGCTCGAAATCTGTAATTATCGCCATGTACAATGGAGGTCTGGGAGAGATACGAATCAGAAGTAGCAGAATAATGTGATTAATCTTGATATAACGCGATATAAGTGGCACATGGAGCGAGAGCTGTGTTTCGACGTATATCGAGACGAGAAGAAGAGAGAAAGACCACCCACCTCGATGCGAACGTGCGTCTCGGTTAGCAACGCTCTGCTGAGATAATAAACGTAATGGTCGCAAAAATGATAAAGCATGACTCGCGCCGTAACAGTACAATGTTCACGAAATCGCGATGCACCACAGTGCGCATTAGCTATCGCACACCGAGACATAACCAGTTTTCCAGCTGATAAAGCCTTAAAATTGCGCTGAGAGGAACGAAGATGTTTTTTCACCTGATTGGGTTCGTCGAGTAATTACCGGATGATCTCAAGTCAATTCTTTACACCTCGACTTTTAATTAAAAGATTATAAATGAGTTTTTTTATCAGCTCTTGATGGTTTCGTTATTTTTTTCACTTTATCGTTGCACGTGTGCTCATCCGATACATTATGACACATCAGTTTACGATCAGTTTACCCCCTTCTGAAATGTCCGTTGTAACGTGTTAATAGACGCGGGATGATTTATGGATCGGATAGAATATAATGCGATGGGAAATTGAGCGCAGTTAATCAGGTGTATTACGTCAATCGTTGCCTGATATATTATCTATTTGCAAGGCTACCCACCAGATTTTTTGTCTGCAATTATATAGTATATGTATATGACGGTATTGCAACAAAATTTGTGTGAATCGTGCGAGTCAATAAAAATAAGAAGAGAGGTAAGCACGGAAACGGTTCTCGCGTGTATCGCGCGCATTATTGTCGGATAAAGTGGATTCGCTTCTGTTTTCGAGCAATATAGCAGCTGACGCACTCTGCGGTCGCTACTACTTAATATATACTCCAGAGTCGCGATCTCGACGGTTAGTTACTGGCTAATGTACCGGCTAGCATGTTGGACAAACACGAAAGTACTCAGAAGCTAATTGCATTAAGTATAATGTCTAATTGGATTAAAACCAGGTTTATTTTTCTCCAAGGATACAATATTTGTTAAAAATTTATTAGAAATGAAACAAATTTCTTTTACATAGATGAAAGAATTCTTATTGCAGATAATTTGATTTTAAATATCCACTATCCATTAATTCAAAGAATGTTTATATTAATCTGTAGGCTTTTTCGACATTCGTTTTTCAGTGATTGATAAAATCAGCAAGTGGCATCTATCATTGTATTGCATTTTTTTATCGTAAATGGCACAAGAATTTTTTAGAAACTTATCAAGCTGCACCGGTGTGCATTTATTTTTCGCTCATTTGTTTCTTATAGATTTTCATTTACTTTCACAGTCTCGGCACGTATTCACAGTTGAACCTCGGAAGAAGTGAAGGCGGAGAATGTATGTCCTTATAGACGATGCTATCGAGATAAATAGAAAATCGATTCGGACGCTTGCGTCCTGCGGGTAACCGGACTTGTTTATTCCTTCGCTTCAGGTGATCCGTAATTGTCTCAGAGAATTTGGGAAATTACACAATCATGTGGAAATCAAATTAATTTCCAATAATGATTCGCTAGTGGATACGAGCTTTAACTATCAATCGTTAAAATTGAAACATATTATGAAGATAGGCATTAAAATGCAATCTGAATATCGAACTAATTATCGTTGATATCAATGATAATTACTAATTATCATTGAACAATAAAAACTTTTAAATCATTTATCGAATGTCAAGTCACAAATGTCACTTTGTGCAATTTTATATTATACTTTTAAGGATAAAGAATTGCTTGGAGGAATTATGGATGGAGGAACATTGAATTTCAAATTGAATTAATTTTTTATGAATGATAATTCGTTATGACTTGAATGCAAAAATGAAGAATTTAAATGACTGGTTTCAAATTAGATTCTAATTGTTATAGAACTTACTAAAAAACTTAAATAAAATAAAAGTAAGCATGTCGAGTTTCAAAAGCTAATTTGTAAGTGGAGTAACAGTAAATGTTGTAGAAGAGAGTGTTAGTGACTAACGTTTGACGTAGTCGTATTTCGAGCGGTAGGTCAGCAGGCGAGAACTTTTGGTGCTAAAATCGATTCGGGAACTGGAACAGATTAAATATTTAACTAGTCGAGCGAACCTTATATGGCAGAGCTGCGAATAAATGGACGAAAATATAATCACTCGTGTGGACTTATCGCCGTTAATGATTGACCTAATTCCGAACTGTCGTACAAAAGGTCATGAGCCGCGAATAACGATTTTTCATTTGATTGTTCAAACTGTCTTCTATATTAAACGATTGTCTGCAGCGACGATGCAATTGTTCGCAAAGCCCTTACCTTGCAGATAGATTTTGGCTAGGAAGTTGAGAAATATAAAGAGGATAAGATGATATATTTTTATAATTTATAAAATGTGTGTGCTTTTATATATTTTAGAGAGTTATATATTTTTTTGTTATATCAAATGAGTATATTCCAGAATGATTTTCTAGATTGGAATTCTCAAATATATTTAGCAGATATCCAGAGATTTGGAGTTTTGCCGCTAATTATCTCCTGCGATTTGAAAAATCACATGAATAGACCAACCGCCCACATAACTCAATACACGAAAACTCGCGGCAGCATTTCATTAATCCGATTTGCTCACAGAACGTAATTGCATGCTAATTAACATTCCCCATGCGTTTTTACCACTTGTAACTCTCATTACACTTCCAAATCGTCTCCTCCGTATCATGTAGTAATATCGCCATTACGCTAATGGATTGTGTTACCCCGACTACACTGATGTCCAATAAGAATTATTTCGCGCGCAACCAATTATACTGACATAGAACTCGAGCGGAAAACAAACCGTACGAATGGCTCGTTAATTATCGCGCGGCACACTCTGTAAGTTATCCCGTACAATAGTCAATGCTGGTTGCAGCATCCTTTTTGTTAAAAAATAAAGTTTCCATTTTACTCAGATGATATATACATATATATATATATATATATAATAGGATTAAACATGTTCCCGGAGAACAGTATGTGTACTTGTTAAAGTACACTCGTTCTCTCTCTCTCTCTCTTTCTCTCTCACTCACTCACTCACTCATTCTCATATACATTGTTATTGTACAAAAGCATGATATGAGGAAAGTAACGTGATAATGTAATTATATCCAGTATTACATATTCTCTGTTGTGCTGATATTACGCTTTAATTATCCATACATATGTAACATTGTGCTAATCGGATTGCTCTTTTTCATATGTTTCAGGTAAGTCTGGTTGCGGAACACAAGCGAACGAATCGATCGCAATTATCGTTATTCTGATTAGCGGCTGATCGTCGCCGTAACGATAATTAATTACTCGATGTGGTACCGACGTGTTTTGGGATGCGATTTCCCAATGGATGCGCGGCCATATTAACACGTACGTACATAACCGCATGTTCATACACGTGTTTGTACATGCGTACGCGTATGTTTTACCCTTATATGCATATATGGATATATATACGTCTACATATGTACGTCCTGTTGCATAACCTATAGGCGCAGTGAATACCGCAGGTATTCGGATTCCAGCGTACCACACTCGTCTTGCGAGCTCGCAAGCCTCGGCTCAGGGTACGTTGTCGTCGACCGTGTTAAACATTTAATTTACTAATGAACATTGAATTTCCCCACGGAATCGCTTTACTGTTGCTTTTACGGCAAGCTATAAGAGGCTGTAGATAAAAGCTTCTAGTGTGCCATTAATTTCTCGTCACTTTGCAGTCACACGCGAGTGACAGTTATATATCAACGATAAAAAAGCTGTCATGTTTAATATCAATTTGGATTTTTGTGCAATACTATTTGATTATAATTATCTTTAATATTGATTTACATATTATTAGGTTAATTACATTTAATCGTTATTTGACTCTTGCTGTTATATTTTATAAAACATATTAATGAAAATGATGCAGAAATATTTAAATACAGAAACGAAAACATTACACGCTTTTATAAATTATAATAATTTATTTATATAAATATAACGAAATTTGTTTATTGCTTTTGGCAATAGAAACAATACATCGATATATAATTATGTAGATTGAAACTTCCATTGCTTTTTGATATCGNCTAGTGCACGTATATTTATTTATTTATATGTTTCCCTTATTATTTATTTATTAATATACATTTTTTATTCTGCAATTAATTGTAACAAACATTTTCTAGTTCGCACGAATGCGATCTGCTGTTATTATTTACAAGGTGTTATTTAGTTAATTACTAGCGGGCATAATGCCTGTACTATATACATATATTCGTTGGCTGGAGTATAACACGGTATTTAATACATTTTATCTCCTCATTTATCCGTTATTAATTCGACGCTATTTAATCCGTATTCAAGAACGCATGCTCATTAAAAATACGGGAATCCCCGTTATTTACGCGTTCCGTTAATTAAACGTTTAATTGCTCAACGTGATAACAATGAGTTTTATTATGCTTCGGTTTATATTCATTCATATGCGCAACATATGATTTCGCATGAAAATAGAGAATAATATCTTTGTTATATACAAATATATTATAATATTATGATATATACGTATAAAGTGAAATCAATTCAAAATGATCTTTCTAATAGAGTATCGCCATACAATTTATTCTTGTCTATAAGAAGTAACATTCTATTCGCGCGCAAACGCGTGCCGTTGGTGGACAATCGAACAGACGTTCATCGACGAGCGTTGTAGAATTAAATACTGTGACGTAGTGGTCCCGTTTCACGGCTGAGACTACTAACGCTCGTAAATAAACGACGCATTGTTAGCAATCGGATACGGATATGGCTCGAGCAAAAATGGCGAACTACGCGATTTGTCAATGCGACGCGATGCGACTGTGCACCATGTATAACTTTATTACTGTTCTTCGAGTTCTTCAGACGACTATAAACCGGAAATGGACTCCGGTATTGTCCCGGCGAACGTGATACTCAATATATACGGAAGCTTCAATTAGACATCTATACAAATAATAGTAATAACGGGAATCGATAAAAGTATGTTCAATTTATGAACTAATATTATTATTTATTGCATAAAAACATTCTAAAAATCAATACAATTATAAAATAACAATTATAAAAATCATAATTATTTTGATTTGAAGAAGAATTAGCAAAAATTTATTATAATAATCAAAAGGTACGGTAATTTTTTTAAAAGTATGCGAATATTAAAATCAAATGCCAAGCTTTGAAAATTTACATTAAAAAAAATTGGGACATTAAATTTTTTACAAAAATAATAGTTTTCTGCCAAATATAAATGTAGAAATATCTTTAAACATCTTCATGTTCTATAATTAAATCCAACTTTTGTATGTAATTAAATCCAACGTATTAGTAGAATTAATAGAATGTTGTAAAGTATAAGCTGATCTCTGCTTGCTCTACACGCACACATTGAAATTTAACTTTTACAGATTTCAAAATTCAAAATTCTAGACTTTACATATCAGCCTCAAATTTGAATTTAATTATCGAAAACTCCGACGCGTGTAGTAAATTATAGAACATTTAGAATAAAGATAAGATTGACTCTTTGCTATCTTAATATTTTTTGGTCAATAATATTAACATCTTGAAAAATAGCATTTTACAATTTCTACATAAATTATTTCTGGCGCATCGGTAATCCATAACTATCTATCCCGCGGCTTTCACATCGTGGCGACCTGTACGTGGGCGCAAGAATGCTCGCGCCTCGCCCTTGCGCGTCCACGCACCTACACCCGATGCAACGCACGATCGACACTTCCACCTACGATCCGTTTCGCCGGTCTTGTTCCGTACACCGTGATCCGGTATCCCATGGAAACACGTCGAACATTTATCCGTTCCACACTCGCGTCGTAGATCCCGTAACGATAGGTCCAGTATCACACGCGCCGAGCACCGTGGAAGCGAACCGGTTGACCGTTCGATTGTTTACGGAAATCGCCGCATCGCTATCGTGAGAATCATCGGAGTGGAAATACCGTGGAAACGTATCTAATGCCGCGTGTTACATGCAAATGCGACAGGTGAGATTTATCAATTAAGGCATTCTCGTGTGATTGATATTACTGATTTTGCGAAAATTGTATTAATGCATTAGCAATTACGTCTTCATAAATTTAATTCAATTCACTGTTGGGATATTGTGCGGTGATTTTAATGGGAAATATAATGCGAAAGGAACACGTGTAAATGATGTATTGATAATATTTGCTTATTTATATAATCATCTGTGGAAAAGATTATTGATGATATTGATAATACGATAAATATTAAATAATGTGAGAAACTTAATAATTCTCACGTATCTATATGATACAATATGTAAATGATGCAATAAGATAGGATTCTTGAAGTGTTATCTTAGACCAATTAATCTTATGTGCGTGTATCATCAATTTAGATTTTTTTGTATATCAATTCCTTGTGATTGATTCTTAAAAAGATTTTATAATTTGTGCATTGCAAAACGACAAAGTGAACGTCGATAATGGGTGAGATTGAACGCTGACGAAAATATTACGGACAATTTGCCGCATAAATCCAAGCCCACGCCGCGCCGCACCGCGAAAATAAAAAGCCGTCTCGTCGCTGCATTCGCGATTTGATTTTTACAATCAAATTGGTCTCGTTTGGTTGTTCCGCCGTTCGCCGCGCTGCAGATAAATGAACAAAATCAATTTGTCGTTACGTGAGCGGATAAAAAATTTCATGTTTTTGTCCGTTGCGCACTAAGTAATGCTACATTTGCGATTCGAGTTAATGAATTTTAGAGTAATTTATTATCAACACATGAATTGGTAAGAATTAATATTTTATTATTTCAGTTATATCATAATTTTTTTGCTGTCGTTATAAAAATGTGATCCTAAAATAACTCAGTTTTACGATAATGAAGTGATGTGAATGCATGGTGTAATACATTTCATAACTAGAATCACGAGCTATAAATGACGTAAATATGACACCGAAATGTTCGGAACGTATCGATCTTTATGACGTGATCAAAAAGTCGTAGGACCCATAAAGCGAATAATCCGACGATACTCGGCACATAAAATATTCGAACGTAAGCGAATACCCGGTAACGAGCATTTAACAGCCGCCGTGGCCAAGTGCGGAGGCACGCGTTCGCGAAACATGAATAAAAATGAAACTGCAAAAAAAAAAACACAAATAATCCTTTAATCACTTCTCCTACAAGGTTCTTAATGAAAACCTGCGTTCTTAATTTCACGGTTTTATTTGTGAAGAAGAAAAGTGAGGACGGAAGGGGGAAGAGAGGAAACGTCGATGTCGATGCGATCCTACGAAAGGGTAGAAAATTGTTACGACGAATACACGGGAGTGGAAAAGAGAGAGATAGATATAATTAAATAAAATCTAACCGAGCGCCATTGAAACTCGGGGAAAAATTAATTGTACGATTGCATTGAAAGACCATGAGATTTCCAGTTTTAATTGCAATTTATTTCCATTTCCAATGACATAACTTGAACAAATGACAAGATTACTGTGTGATTTTGATAGCTTTTCGCTTCCCTTCTTCTGTTTTTCTCATAATCTTGTCATTTTCGTTTTACCTTCTTTTATGTAATTGATGTAAACGTATTAATTTATTGATTAAATAATTTGAACATAAGTACACGCTATATTTAGAGCATAATTTCTACAATTGAATGTGCATTCGAGTATTTATTATGCTTTGTATACGAATCGGCAAACTGTCGATCGCTTCATCGGGATTTGTTGAAAGTTTAAATATTATATTTAATATTAATGCATTGTTATACAGAAGGCATTAGAATTATACTCTTGCGGAATTATTTTCTATAATGTTGCATGATGAATTTATCGTCATTAACTAATTGTATTATTTATAGTATGCATTTAATTAAAATTTACGCTTGCTTTGAATTTCAATCATATGGCACATAAAAATCAGAAAAGATCTGTTTATTAGTTTATAATCTGCATACTCTCCATAAATTATCCGTAATAATGTAATATTTAATATATCGTGTAATTCTTGATTTATAATTATTAAGAGACCGTATTTAACTTAATTTTATAAATATTTATCTAAAGAATCTATTTTCAAATTTATTATATATAATATAATGAATAATATTAATTAAAAATAGGGCATTAACAAAGACAGGATAACCTATAGTTATATAAATATAAATTTATATCCCTGATATGTATAATATTTAAAGAAAATGCAATTTTTAACAAATTTATTTTTAACTTTATATGGAAATACTGCATCTCATTTGAAAATTACTGTTATTCATCATTTTCATACATAGAAATTTGTTAATTATCAATGATATTATCATAGTTTACAGATGACTTATTCCAGATTTTAATATTCAACCAGAGAATTCTATACAATTTTTCTAAGTATATAGTGCGACAGAAAAAATATTCAAAGAGCTTTCTGTTTAAGAATAGAAGAATCAAAGATCTATGCACCTGAGTCACGAGAATTACAAGTCATTCTTCCTTCGGAGTTCATGAATGACAGTGCGAATACTATGTTTTACGAATGAGTATAGAGAGACGTTACCGCATATCTCCCTCGGATATGCTCTGGCACTCGCTTATGCATGCGTGTATTTGTGCATCGGTAATCCGGCGCGAACGCGTTAGCAAGTCCGCGCCTACATGAACATATTTGTGAGTTTACGTTTCCCACGATATCCATTACGGATTTATTTACACTTTCAAGTAATGCGCATGATCTCTCTACAGGACGTACGGATACTCAATGTCTATTCCGCGAGGAAATGCATTGAAGAAGATTATCTCATCGGAGGTAATCCTCGATCGCGTCAACGACTGTTTCGCATTCAACTATGACGATAGTTTGTGCGATTCTATGAGGATCAGTTATTAAGTACAAGACTTTGAAATTTATGTAAGACATAGATTGAAGGAGTTAATGATCCGAGAATCGCGAATGGATTACACTTAAATTTTCTCATTATCTATATAATACATTATAGTAGAAGTTTTATAGCACCAACGATATGAGAATTTTTTTATATACTCACTTTGATGTTTAATGCATTATATAAACTATTGATTTTTTAAATATAAATACATATTAAAAATTTATTGACATTTATTATGAATTTTGAATAAAGAGTGATCTCGTAAAATATAATTTTATTACTTATATTAAATTAAACTTATTGAATATTGATGATAAATTTGTATTTTATCTAAAATATGTCGGCAAGACATAATTATTGCGTTCATAAAATTTCACGCGATACAAGGTTGTGTGACAGATTTTTTTGTTTGTAGCGAATGTAAAACTATTCAAAGATCTCAATTCAGCTTATTAGATTTGCCGTAATAATAGCTAGTAGCATCGGTACAAATGGAATTTAATGACGAAAAACCGGATGTAAACGATTGGTTTGCACGGCGAATGATGTTTCCGGTCTTACAGTATTAATTGGAACGCAGTTAATTAATTTAATAACTCGGGTAATTTGCACAACCTATTTACAAACCACAAGGCGCAACGAATTTATCTGTATGTGGTCATGCGTACTTCGTGACCGCATTTAAGAATTTTTCGCGACATTAGCATATGTCATCGGAAGTTGTTCGTGGAATTAATGAAATACACAACCATTGTTTTAATTGTCTTAAAAGGAAGGGCTTCTCCATCTTTCGTTTATTACGACACAAAATCCGTTTCGTAACGTTGAGCTCAACTGAAAAAAAAAAATAGCCTTCTCACGCGGAATATCTTCGATTACGTTACTGAAAAGCGATTGTATTTCGATATCAGTTGATACTTTTGACACACGATATACGAACGAGCAATGATACCTCGTTTCGCAATCGACATGTATCCCGGCACATAATATGTATACGCACGTGTCTGTTAAAGGTATATTGGGTTAATTAAATGTATTTCGCAGCGAGGCCGAAGGCTAGGTGTGCCGATCGCCGTGCAGACTGATCGATAAGTTGCACGTGAGGCTGTTGACCGGTGAATGGCAATCGTTGTTGCCGCGTCTCTGTATTCTACCTTTCGCGAACTCGCAGCATGAATCATCGTCATTAAGGATGATCCACGACGCCGTGAACGCCAGTCACGAATCGCGCCGTTGAGTGCACGAAGATGCACTTCGTCGCGGTGTTATATGTTGCTTAACGATCAAGCGCACGGAGTGAGTGTGATACGATCACGATTTAGATGTGATCCTATCCAATCAGGCCCAATAAATTCCACATTTCTCTGCGTTACTTTAAGCATTATCACTTTAAAGCTGTCTTAATGTTTATTACATTTTCTCAAAGCATTTTCAAAATTTTTTACATTCTCTTTATCTTTAAAAGTTATTTACGTCATATACTTAAGTTTATCTTAACACATTTCGTTGTTTTTTTGTTTGTTGTTCTAATTTGTTCTTGATAATTGCAATGAAGGATTTAAAATAGATCATATCCAGTAATATATAAGATAATACCGTAGATTGATTCAAAATGTATTTGTCTAAGGACAAATACAAAGCATTTGTTATATGATATAATTGCTTTCTTTTTATTGTCGTGTTGCATACGTTGCAAAGTTGTAACTCGTTTGAGTGAAAATACGATCATGTTCGTCGGTTTAGGTTTTACTCTCTCCTACAAGAAGCAAAGTCGACTGAAATCTTTAACGATATTTCGCATTTGAGTGTTTACTTGATTGCTGAATTATGTGATGCCCGCAGGCGCTCGAGGAGATTTTAATCCCGATGTTTGGAGGGAGGATGTTTTATGACCCGGGAGTGGATTAATAAAACTGGGAATTGAAAGCTGATTTCCTCATCCATTTGAAGCAGATATGAATTGATTAGCAAATATCGAAAAAGGCATCTTTTTTCTATTTATGAAACGATTCTTTAAATTGTTATCAAATAAATGATCGGCGACTAAAATTTTCTTAAAATGTTAAAAATTAGCAAATTTTGAAACGGATTTTATTTCTTAAAATTTACAAATAAAATCATATAATTCAAAAATAACAATTTGATTGAAAAGATATTATTGCTTCTAAATTTTTTACTAAAATACGACATTGACAGTTCAATTATATAATTAATTATTTAGTTGTGTAAAACGAGACATGCGTTGAAATTATTCAGATATGTAAGAAAGCAAGAAAAATCAGAAGAAATCGTATTCGTTCAATTTCACTTCCAGGAGACAAGTCGCGTGATTCGGTTGCAAAAGGTTTCGAGATGTTTATTTCGATCTACTGTTTGCCGCGCTTAGCGAATGCACAGGTGTGTTATGAGTGTCAAACCCATTTCAGACTGCAACCCGCTTATCGTTGCGTTTGATCGCGTAAAAATCAGATCTGTAGAACGTTCGATGAATAGAAAGTCATGATCGCGGTTGTTGGTTTCGATTCGTTCGATATAAGTTGTTTGATCACGTAAAAACGATATTGAAATGTACTGACTCGACACTTTCGATAATGATTGCATTTTTCCGCCACTACTTATTACGCTCATTCATTTTTATGGTTTTACATTACATTTGTTTTGCAAGCGCAATCTAAAAAGCAGACGATTCAAATTTATTGCAACAATTGTATACCGAGTGGACTCTAAATTCATGACGAAAATGTCATTACGCGATAGGAAGATTTAACAAATACGAAAATTAACATGAGCGTTGGCAAACGTGATGAATGTAAAACGCACACACGTGAATTAGTAACTTTAAACTGAAAAAAAGAGAATCAAAATAAATCTAATTTTATATCTCTGCTTTTTAAATATATGTATATTGCGAAAAAAAAAATTGACAATTATAACATTGCAAATACATGGGAAAAACTTTCATTTAGTGAACGGCTGTTTTCTTATCATATGTCTGCAAGTTTTCTTATTATATTTGAATGCTCATTACAAGTATGATAATTGCACTCTTTAATATAATATAAATGTCATTTGATTTTATCTATTTTTAATTCAGAGGCACTTTCGCGTCTACTACAAAAAGACGTGTGTATTCGTCGTTATTTTATTTTACATTTTATGCCTTAGCTTGATTTACGCTTCGTTGAATTCAACTGTTGATCTATAAATTTTTACAGTAATTTTTTTCCTCGTGACTTTTCAATATTTCTCATTTTTTAATTTTAATTTTCTCATATACTTAGCATATACTTCTCATATACTTCTCATATACTTCTCATAACTTCGTCACTCTCATATGGTTACTAGTCCGAGAATTCTCAAGTGTCTGTATATTTAATAATATTTTGCATTTTAAGTTTCGTGCAAATATAAAATTGATTTTTTGTAATCTTGTAATTTTTTATTTGATATTTGATATTATAAATCGCGTATGTTATTATAATATTAAGGNTATTATATTTTTTAAATTGAATTTTTGAAAAGCAAGAATTAATTAAATTATAGAATATTGTTATTTTATTGTATATATATATATATATATATATATACACATGTACATACAATACATATATACACACACATATATATATAATGTATATATCATCTGAGTAAAATGG